>JAVBJF010000586.1:0-154716 GCA_033439095.1 Pseudococcus viburni
GACTTATTAAGTCACTCCATCCTTGCGAAGCCCTATGGGGATCTAGTCCCGAAAATACGCTAAGTAGTTGAAACACTACCCAGAGCGCCCTGTGCATTTTACCTCTACGCGTAAGCAACGAGAATAAAACACAACTAATCTTGTACACGCATTGCGTGCACCATTCTGGCCACCGCCATGACCTTACGGTCCGAGTTACTACCGCTTTACGACATAGCTACGGAGCAACTACCGTTAGAGCCGATGGTTTCGTGCCTCGGCAGTAGATTCTACCACCGAGGATCACGTGACCACGCCTCAACGTCAAGACCGATTTCCCCCACCTACGGCGGAGAACGGACGGGCCAGGTTCCCCTATGACACACGAAAAATAAATAGGAATAGAAGTGGGTAAAATGTAAGATTTTTCATCGGAAAATGACACTGAAATTTCAATCAAAATAAATTGTCATTTCTTGAAAAAATTGATGAATTTGCTTTCTTCTGCGATTTTTGAAACCATAAATTCAAAAGTCTGTATAGGAATACTTTTTGACAAATTTGTACACTTCATTTCAAGTTAATCTACTCAAATGAAATTTTATATTCCAGGGTTTAATTCATTCGCAAGCACAATTCTGTAACAAGGTTTTTTCATACCATCGACCATTGTTTTTAAACAAAAATAATTTAACTTTTAAATATGGTTCATGTCTATACACACTTGAAAAATCTCCAAAAAAACGTGTCAACATTTTTCGCCAAAAATAATCGTAGGTATTTACATTATTTGAGAACAAAATTTTCAGTACCTACGCTCTCTTAAATCCGAAACTCTCCTTCAATAGGGAGAAAAGTGTTTGAAAAAATTTATGAGAATGGATCCATGCTCTTCTTAAACAATTTTGATGGTATAAAAACCATTCACTTACCTAACATGCATTATTACAAAAATTTTCTATAAAAAACTCCGTTTTTTACTAAAAAAGTCATTTTCTACAAAAAAATTTAGTTTTCACAAAAAATTTCATTTTCACTAAAAATTTCATTTCTTACTAAAAATTTCATTTCACACTAAAAATTTCATTTCACACTAAAAATGTCATTTTTCACTAAAAATTTCATTTTTTCACTAAAAATTTCATTTTTTCACAAAAAATTTCATTTTACACTAAAAATTTCATTTTTCACTTGAAATTTCATTCTTCACTAAAAATTTCATTTCACACTAAAAATTTCATTTCACACTAAAAATTTCATTTCACACTAAAAATGTCATTTTTCACTAAAAATGCCATTTTTTCACTAAAAATTTCATTTTTTACTAAAAATTTCATTTTTTACAAAAAATTTCATTTTACACTAAAAATTTCATTTTTCACTTGAAATTTCATTCTTCACAAAAAATTTCATTTCACATTAAAAATTTCATTTTTCACTAGAAATTTCATTTTTCACTAAAAATTTCATTTTTTACATGACATTTCATTCTTTACTAAAAATTTCATTTCACACTAAAAATTTCATTTTTCGCTAAAAATGTCATTTCTTAGGTATTAAAAATTTCATTTCTTGAGTACTAAAAATAATTTCATTTCTTAGGTACTAAAATTAATTTCATTTCTTAGGTACTAAAAATTCATTTTTTACTAAAACAATTTATTTTTTTATTTTTTTCAGTTTTTGGGTAAGAAGGGCGGAGGGGAACAATTTTTTCATATAAATATTTTCCAGAATTAGAAATATTTGGGCACGCATATTACACAAACTTTTAACTGGAAATATATTTAATTATTTCCTTTTTTCTAAGGCTAATTTTGGATTCGAAGGCTGAAACTTGAAAATCGTACAATTTGATGTAAAGTTGTTTCCCCGGGGGGTAAAATTGATTGATTATTTCAAATCAAACAAAAACCTGGAAAAAATGAGCTATTGAAAGGAAGTAGTACGTTATTACACTCTTAATGATGATAGAAGGATAGCAATTTGAAGACACGTATGTATGAGTAGGACGCAACAAATGGTAAACCTTGATTCGAGTCTGATTGCTTTGATGAAACTGCCGTCAAAAAGAGAAAAAAATTAAATCCAGCGAAAACATTTTCATTCGTGATGAAGAGTCGGCTTATCCATTTAGTTTTCCAATATCTTTCCAAGCCGAATTAAGATTGCCAAGATGTTTTCTTTTGAGCGAAAATCCATTAGTTTTAATGAAAGTCATCATTAGGCAGTCTAAATGTTCTTCATAAAAGATACGCAGACGTACCTCGTACCTATACGCTCGTAAGTTACGCTTACGCCGAGTGAAATTGGTCGGAGTGATGAGGTAGTGGTCATGGCTTTCATCGTGTATCGAGCACTTACACACAAACACGACGAACGATTCGGCCATCTAAAAAACATCTTTTTTCGATTAGTTTTTTTTTCTCCCCTCGGTTTTTATTGCACACACGTACCTTTCGGGGCAATTTTTGAAAGTTTTATTAGTCTGTAATTATAAGGTAGAAAAAAAATCACCTCTGGGCGTTTGAGTGGGGAAAAATTCCACGTACTTGGAATAAGGTCGACTCGAATGTTACGTTATCTGTGAAAAATTGACGACGATAAAACAGCCAGCCAAGTTGTGCGAATTATACTTGGGAACTTTTTACTGTGGTTTGTTCTGTGGCCGCATTATCAAAAAGAAAACATAAACTTGGAGCGTGGAACTTAACGGTGTAATCTCGCTTTGTATTTTCACTCTTTTTATCTTTTCACTTCATTTGTTCAACAGCTGGAAAAATTTCTTCCAATTTTCCCAACTTACGGGCCTCGATACATATTTCAGTATTCGATACCAAATGCCAATATTTTTCCTTGTCCCGGCGTAATTGTACTTGCGGCGACATTGCGTTTTCAACTTTTTCCTCGCCGGTATACCGGTACAAAAAATATAATAAAAACGTATTTTTAAAGATAAAAGTTGCGAAATGGGGATGGGCGGTGCGAAGCGGTTGAAAAAAAATCGTTAAAGGGAAGTTGCGTAATTGGGGCTTTACAAAGCACAAGAGGTATTTTACTAGTTAGTGAAAAAGACAAGCGAAATCTTTGTGATTGAATGCACCCGAAAGGAGTATAGTAGCACAAGTTGTGAAAAGAATGGGACCATTGACGTAATACCTTGAAATAGCATTATTAACGTAATACCTGACCAATTGAAAATAATAGCGTATTTTGCGAAAAGAAAATTTTCAACAGTTTTGTTCAATTTGTCTTACCAACGAAGCCGAGCTCGAAACGAAAGAAGGAAGTCAAACATTATGTGATCCCTGCTTTTACCTACACCAGTTTTTATAACAGACAAAAAATAAATCACCGCCCGAGTTAAATCTTCGCTTTCTGTTATCCGGCGTATCGCGTCGTCGAAAATATTAAATAAAGATTCGTATCGTACCCGTCGATGAGTGCAGAATGAACGGAAAATTTTTGATATTTTGCATGCGGTAATGGTGCGAGTATGTAAATGTATGTATACCATACACCTATTCTGGGAATATTTTTAATGCAGTATTCTCGACTTCGTTAATGACCTGAACAGCAAATGGGTTCGAAATTTCCATTTCATTTCAATATTGCGTTTTAAGAAAATAAAATAAATCAAAAATATGATTTTATCCTAGGCCTATTAGGTAATTGTAGTCTATGAGTCTACAGCACGCTGCGTAATGTTTCTCAGTTGATGTATAAAAATGTAGAAGAATATATCAAAAACTGATATTGTGATAAAAGTAAAAAAAAATCCAAGAGTGATAAAAAGTCAAAGATATGTTGACAGGTACGTCGAACTTTCAACTGGCAGGACTTTTTTTTCACGTTGAAAATGAACGACATCATATAATAAAATTGACTACTTCAATATCAATCAATCACCAAAAAAATTTTCACCGAATATAACATTTTCAGGAACATTGATATTATTTTATATGACAAAAGAATTCAAAATGCCAATTTTTCTGTTCATTTTTTTTACCATCTTGATCTCTTTATTTGAAAAAGTCTTAGTACCTATGAAACGAGACGTAAAGAAAAATTCTGCATAAAAATACGTGAGTTTGTAGACTATTTTTATAGCGTTTTTATGAAAAAAAAAAACGCTAAATGACAAAAAAAAACTTTAAATAGTGAAATAAAAAAAAATAAACATCATAAATTGGTACATTACTTGAAATGTAATTGCATAAAAAAACAAAAAAATTTCTTCATTTCAACTTTGAAAATTTTCAAATTAAGATGCAATAAAAGAGCCATTAATACGCCAACAAAACCCCTCAAATTGGTGCATTATGTATAAAGAAAAGTCTGGGCATGGTGTCCCAACCTCGCCCTCTCATAGAGTTCCAAAAACCTTCAACTTGGACATAGAGTCTCGAAAATCTTGAATCTGGACATAATGTCCCAAACACCTCAATAATAATACTATTAACAAAAATGGGCATACGTAAGAAGTTCAAATTTTGGATTTAAATCCCCTACCATAACGGATTTTGGATTTCGGATTTAAAATCATATTTTTTCAAGATTCTATATTTTAACATCCAAAAATTTTTGAGTCACGTGATCCAGCGATCAGTGTTCAGGCTTCAGGTTCAGGCACCACCGCATTCCATTTCGAAATCATGTCTAATTTTGTAATTAATTTTATAATAAAAACTTTCGAAGTTCAGAATAAATTTCAATTTATTTTTTTTCATCATCTTTACCTGGATTATTTCGGATTTTGGATTTTGAATCAATTATACGGATGATTTTGTATTTGAAATCTCTTTTTGCAGGGGATTTCAGATTTCAAATTTGAAATTCTTTTGTCCCAGATTTTTCCCAACCTTCAATTTGTACATGGTGTCCCCAAAAACCCCAAATTTGGTCATTGGACAGTGTCCCAAAAAATTAGTTTTAAAGATTATTTTTCATCAAAATTTCAGATGATTAAATCATTTTTATTTTTTCAATTGATGATTTTCTGTTAAGATTTCAGATGTTCAAAATTTTATTTATTTTTATTTTCAAAAAATTTGGTAAATCCCGAATACCAATTTCCCGAATACTTAAAGACAACCTGTATTGAAAACGAGAAGGAATATTTGCCGAAGTTTTAAATTTCAGGGGTAAAAATCGACTTCTTGAAAAAGTTTGTAATGTTTGTAATTTAGTTTTGTAGCATTGATTGCAGAGTTCAAGGACGAAACTTGGGCGGAAATCTCAGGAAGAGGAGGAGGAGAGGGGGAGGAGAGGGGGAGGGAAAACCAAAATTCAGTTGACTTATATTTTTAAAAAGAGGAAAATTTTCCAACCAGTCGTACTGAAATCAAAAAACAAATAATCGTGATTTTTCGTGCTACTTCTTTCAACCCCCCCCCCCCACTATATTCCTTAATGACTTATTCTCTTCTAAAAAATGGGTGAATTTTTAAAATTTTATTCAAGATCGCCACATTTGGGTATTTCAAAACTTTTTTCATCCCCTGACCTGTATTCAACCTCCATTTCACCCGCCCCGCCCATTTGAGATAGGGGAGCGGGAGTGGGGTCAATCGTTTGTGCTAGGTTTGTGCTGGTTTGTGCTGGCATTAGTTTCGTTTGTGCTCATTCCCTTTCCCTAAAAATGAATATAGGTCAGGGTGGGGCGGGTGAAATGGTGCCCCGCCCATTTGAGATGGAGGGGTGGGAGTGGGGTCAATCGTTTGTGCTAGGTTTGTGCTGGTTTGTGCCGACATTATTTTCATTTGTACTCCCTCCCTTTTATGGGCGGGGCAGTTGAAATGATGCCCCGCCCATTCGAGATAGAGTGGTGGGAGTGGGGTCAATCGTTTGTGCTAGGTTTGTGCTGGTTTGTGCTGATATTATTTTCGTTTGTGCTCCCTCCCTTCTGTGGGCGGGGCGTCTGAAATGCTTTCTGAAAAACCTCGAAGATAAAACTTGAAAAAAATTGTAACAGCACCAATCGTTTGTGCTACTCACGGAGAGGTTTGTGCTGCTTTTACATTTTGAAAAAATTTACATTCTGACCCTTTTTTTGATTTTCACAGATGTTCTATACCCTGGGCGGGGCGCTTGAAATGGTGCCCCGCCCATTCGTGATTGAGGGACGAGTGTGGGGTCAATCGATTGTGCTAGGTTTGTTCTCGTTTGTGCTGGCATTATTTTTGTTTGTGCTCACTCCCTTTCCCTCAAAATAAATATAGGTCATGGGCGGGGCGCCTGAAATGTTGCTACGTCACCTCAAGATTAAGGGGTGAGTATGGGGTCAATCGATTGTGCTAGGTTTGTGCTCGTTTGTGCTGACAATATTTTTGTTTGTGCTCCCTCCTTTCTATGGGCGGGGCATCTGAAATGGTGCTCCGCCCTTTCAAAATTGAGGGACGGGTGAGGGGTCAATCGATTGTGCTAGGTTTGTGCTCGTTTGTGCTGACATTATTTTTGTTTGTGCTCCCGGCCTTCCAAGGTGGAGCGTCAGAAATGCTTTCTGAGAACCCTCGGAAATGAATCTTGATGAAAATGGTTTGCAGTGAGTGGCGAGCATTTTTTTTTTCAAAGTCCACTTGATTTTGCGCTCTGAATTATTTTGGACTTCAAAAATTTGCGTTGAAAAAATTTTGAAGTTTAAAAAATGGAAAAAACCAGTTTGAAAATAATTCAGAGCGCAATATCAAGTGGACTTTGAAAAAAAAAATGCTCGCCACTCACTGCAAACCATTTTCATCAAGATTCATTTCCGAGGGTTCTCAGAAAGCATTTCTGACGCTCCACCTTGGAAGGCCGGGAGCACAAACGAAAATAATGTCAGCACAAACGAGCACAAACCTAGCACAATCGATTGACCCCTCACCCGTCCCTCAATTTTGAAAGGGCGGGGCACCATTTCAGATGCCCCGCCCATAGGAGGGAGGGAGCACAAACAAAAATATTGTCAGCACAAACGAGCACAAACCTAGCACAATCGATTGACCCCACACCCGTCTCCCAATTTTAAAAGGGCGGGCACCATTTCAGATGCCCCGCCCAGAGGAGGGAGGGAGCACAAACAAAAATATTGTCAGCACAAACGAGCACAAACCTAGCACAATCGATTGACCCCATACTCACCCCTTAATCTTGAGGTGACGTAGCAACATTTCAGGCGCCCCGCCCATGACCTATATTTATTTTGAGGGAAAGGGAGTGAGCACAAACAAAAATAATGCCAGCACAAACGAGCACAAACCTAGCACAATCGATTGACCCCACACTCGTCCCTCAATCACGAATGGGCGGGGCACCATTTCAAGCGCCCCGCCCAGGGTATAGAACATCTGTGAAAATCAAAAAAAAGGGTCAGAATGTAAATTTTTTCAAAATATAAAAGCAGCACAAACCTCTCCGTGAGTAGCACAAACGATTGGTACTGTTACAATTTTTTTCAAGTTTTATCTTCGAGGTTTTTCAGAAAGCATTTCAGACGCCCCGCCCACAGAAGGGAGGGAGCACAAACGAAAATAATATCAGCACAAACCAGCACAAACCTAGCACAAACGATTGACCCCACTCCCACCACTCTATCTCGAATGGGCGGGGCATCATTTCAACTGCCCCGCCCATAAAAGGGAGGGAGCACAAATGAAAATAATGTCGGCACAAACCAGCACAAACCTAGCACAAACGATTGACCCCACCCCCACCCCTCTATCTCAAATGGGCGGGGCACCATTTCACCCGCCCCACCCTGACCTATATTCATTTTTAGGGAAAGGGAATGAGCACATACGAAACTAATGCCAGCACAAACCAGCACAAACCTAGCACAAACGATTGACCCTACTCCCACCCCCCTATCGTAAATGGGCGGGGCGGGTGAAATGGAGGTCTGTATTCAGCGTTTAGTACGATTCAAGTTCCAAAAACCGGTTATCGACCGGTGCCTAATGTCGACCACCTCGTCTATCTGCGCTGCTATGGACGACAACGAGCTGAATTTTTTTTCATATTCGTCTGTGAAAATTCGGAAAAATCAGACCACTTTGGTATCCTGAGAGGTAAAACTCGCGGAAAAAAGTAGAAAAGAAGAAGTTGGATGGCCAAAAACTTTTTTTAACAATTGCTTGCACGCATTGAAATTCTTTCTTAAAATTATCGAATTAAATGTTTCTAGTGTTTTTGTGATTGAGAAAGTTCAAATTTTCTGGTGAGATCATCGCATTTTAATAATTACAACATTAAGTAAAAAAGAAATTCACTCAAAGTTCATTTTTATGCTATGCCTCATTATCGACCACCTATAATTTTATGTATTCTGTTGTTTTTAAGCGATTTCGTTTCTTTTTTTTTCAATATTGCATTTTATTATCATGAAAATAATTTTAAAATTAATTTTTTCCCAAATTTACTGATAATATAGTCGAGAGAGTTGATCTATTGAGGGGGGGGGGGTCAGAAAATTGAAAAATTCTTATTGAAACGGAATTTTTTCCAATTTTTCCCAGCTAAAAACATTATTTTCTGAAGCAAATCATCTCTTCCGAAAAATTGCCAACTAAAATTCGATCTTTTCGACTAGAAATACAATCTTGCTTTCGTGAGGGGGAGGGTACTGATCCTCTACCTTTTTGTAATCCGGTCCTAAATATACGAGTATAGTAATTCATTCGTACCTACTTGATAATTTTAAACTTATTTTTATAATTCCACTTTAACAAAAATTATTCCAATAATTAAATAAAAAAAAACAAGCTTTCACGATTTCAAAACTTTAAACTCCGCGAAAAAATTATTTTTGAACACTTGAAAAATCTTCAATTTTAAGAAAAATACTTCAACTCGAGACTCCAAAATATTTACTCGAGTTGACAATCACGTAGGTACTTCTCGAACACATTTTTCACGAATTTATCACTCTCTCTCGACATGCCCTGTACAATATCGTAGCAAGTAAAAAGTGACTTTTAAAAGTTACCTTTTGCAAGGTCTGAATACAGAATTACAAAATAGAGGTGTCTAGATACCAAAAAAGCTAGTGAAATTGATTTTCGAGTAAATTTTTAATGTCTCATCGCTTCCAAAATCGAGGGAAAAACTTGACAAATTCGAGAAGCAGAACGCAGGCGAAAAATAAATTCTTACATGTAACATTGATATGCTCGAGTGCCAAAAAGTTTGACAGAATAATTCATTAATATACCACGTTCACGATATCAAATCCCTATAGGCGATTTCCATACATCGGTGTTTATATCGCGCTATTAAAATTTCAATCGCCGTGAAAAAAGATCAATCACATAGACCTTTTCAAGTTGTGTACATTTTTAAAGAAGAATTCTCCGGTATCTGGATGGAAAAAATTATCCGAAATTTCGATAAAACGAACACTTCCTTCAGAGACGAATGATTTATTATCACGTCAAATGAGAAGAGTTACCTAGAAAATTTAACACGTTTCAGTTTAAACGTTGCTTTTCAATTTCAACGCTGTCACCAACAGGGCAGTAATTTCCCCAAAATGTAGTATAAATCTAGTTGATGAAAAAAAAAGAGGAGAAGAAGAAAAAACTAGATACTTATCAAGCTCGTAGAATTAGAAAATTTCGCCTCAACGCCTGGCGCATTATTTTTTTCAACGCGTTCCACGTATAAATACTGTTCGAACAGTTCGTTTTTCATGTAGCGCCGATAAGTTTCTCAGCGTTACGAATGAGTGCCATGGGAGTGATATCGAATCGAGTATTATTTATTTTCAACTTTTCCAAATGCTTTCTAACTTAATGATTTGGATAGATAATTTTTCTATCAAGGGACGTAGAAGAGGAAAAAAAACCAATACCTAGCGCATTGGAAAAACACGAATAGGTAAGATACCTACCTAATATGCCACGAATTTAATAAAATTTCGGTAAAATTATTACCAAAAAAACATGCATCAATATAACTCCACCAATAAAATTACTCGACGCGAGCATAAAAGTGAAACGCAATTGTACTTATTGAACAACATTTATAAAGACCTTTTTCTAAAATGATATCATTTCGCTATAAAATATGATAAAAAGACTAGGAAACACCTGTTGTCGCATTCGCAACAGTATAACGTAGGTACTCGAACGTGTACGTAACTTCCTACACAGTTACTATATTTCATATACGATAAAACACATTTATGATTACGAAATAACCGTTTTCTCGTTGCAAAGATGAGGGCGAACGGATTTGTTGTATTTTTTACGATATTTAGTTATTTATAAAGCTAAATATCTTCTTTCGCCTTTTCATGCGTCAAATAAAATTTTATTTTCTCGATTACACATTGCAAAAAGTTTATGATAACGCCGAAACGGAATAACTTCCGTCAATAAAGTTCGCCGAATGAAAACGAATAGAAATTTATAGTTATTTCGCGAATTATCGTAGCCTCTATACAATGCAGACGACTAAACCGATTACTACTGAAAGCCTCTCTACATTATTGTAATTCCTTCGTCGTATTTTTAGCCAGTAAAAAGATGAAGCTTGAAGTCCAGTTTGAAAAAAACAACCGATGAAAAATCGAAATACGAAATACTTATGTCGTTGAATTTTTTCGACAGAAAGCTATTTAACGAAATGAAAATTCTTTTTATACGCATTATACTTGAACTTTCAGCGATTGAGATTTTGATGAAACAGCTCGATTTTCAAATTTGAACAATTTTACGAGCTGATTTTAATTTTCTTGCGATTTCTATTCGGGCGATAAAAATAGCTTTTCTCTTCTACGAGTTTTACCAATTATAAAATTGGGTGGGCTAAAATTGTTTTTTTTTTTTTAAAAAAGAGAGTTGAACAAAGCAAATGAAAAAACAATTCCCCTCCCCTCCCCCCGATCTGTCAATCGAATTTTTCCCCATTTTAAAATAAAAAATTTCAAGTTTACAAAATTCAAAATTTTAATTTTAAAATTGGACGAAGCAAAAATTTTTTAGAGAATGGAAGGAGGCCAATAAATGACGTCAAATTAACGTGGAAAACAATTTTGTACCTCTGGCTCACCAAACTTGACAATTGAATTCCTTCCCATTTTGCTTTAGAATTAAAAATTACAACTTGAACAAAATGTCAATTTTGAGGCTTACAAGATGTTTTCAATGAAAAATAAATATTTTTAAAGGTTTAAAAACTCAAAAATCAAAATAAGCAAAAATTTGAGCCATCATGATGGACATCTAATAGATATTTATTTGTGAAAAAATCAAAAACTGAGTATCAACGTTTAAAAATTAATTTTAAAGGCAATTTTTGAATGTTACTTACAAATATTTATTTTAATACGCTTAAATTTCAGATGTCAGGGGATTGTGAAATCATAGGAAAAAATTGAAAAAACTTGTCCTTTTTTGGTTCTTATTTTTATAAAACAACGTTCTCACTTTCTAAAGACTGAAAAAATATACATTATTCTCAACTCAGGGTATAACAAATTTTTGCAAAAAATTCAGCCATGTCACTCCCTCGAAATATTTTGTCAATTTTTTGAAAAAATTTTAATGTAACTAATATTAAACAAAGACATTACCCATTAATCAGAATTTCCCCATTCACCCCCTCTCTTTTCTCCACTCTTCAAAAAAGAACACGAACTGAATTTTTTATATAGTTCCCTTATCTCAAGAAGACGTAGGAACAGAGGGGCCAACAATCTGAAAAAGAAGTTTCAAAATCAGAGGCAACATTTGAAACCACTTCAATAAAATTTGGTCAACAGGTATTTTGACCACATTATTACCAAGAAAAACACATCAATAACATTTGATGTTTTTAAAAATAAGAATTGAAGTCTTATTAGAATTGCAAACAATTGAAAAATTCAAGTTGAAAGCAACTGCATAACAAATTTTTGAAAAGGTTATCAAAATAAAATCATGCGCAGATTTTTTTAGTTTCATTTCTCTTTTCTAGGACCCTAAAAATTACTTTTTCGTATTTTCCAAAGTTTCTTGGGAAATCTGAAAAAATTATTTTGAGAAAAAATCATCAAAATGATTATAATTCGTATGAAAAATCAAGTCGTTTAACAAAATTTCATAATGAAAAATAAGAACATAGGTTGACCCTCAGCATTGTAACAAATCCATAATATTGATAATTTTTCAATAATCATAGAAAAATGGCAGGTAAGATTTAAAAATCTGCTTGTCAGTTTCTTTGAGGAAAATCTTCCATACTATGATGACTCATTTTTTTTATTTGCAGGAAAATTAGGAGGGGGGGGGGGTTATGAGAAGATCACTTTTTCCCGGTCATTTCAACTTCATAGCCAACTTTTTTGGCAACCCCTTTCAAATTTCAAGAAAAAACAATTATTAGTTTTAATTGTAGAAGTATTGTAGTCAATGATGAACAAAAAGTGCTAAATTTCAGATTTTTGTACTCTCCTCTGAAAGAACTGACCTGCAGTGTTTCAAAAACAGAAAATTTTTCGGTTTTCATTTCAGTTTTTGTTTTTGTTTTTACGATTTCGATTTTCGTTTTTGCTCTTTTCGTTTTTAATAAAATTAAAACGTTTTCATTTTTTAAAATCTTTTTTTTTTCGTTTTTGAATTGTTTTTCAAAGTCAAAATATGAATACCTACCTACGTACCTACACCTAGTAATCAAATATAATGATGAAACCTGAAAAGTCGAAAAATTCATCAAAAGAGCAAGAAAATGGGGAAAATGTTGTGTTTTTAATGGATTTCTTCATAAACTGGAATAAAAAATGAATAGCCATTATTTCAAGTCATTATCACATGAAACGAAAAATGTAGACAGGTTCATTTTTTATTTTTATGTTTCTCATTTCTCTATAAAATCTCAGATTTTATTTTTGATTGAAAAATCCAATTATTTTAGATTTCGCCATCGTAAATTGAATTCTAACTACTTTTCACTTGATTTTTGAGAGCTGGAATCTAGAAATCATGAGCTTTTTGTACTCTAGGTATTTCTTTTAAAAAAATGTTTACCTCATCATCCCACCACAGGTCTGTATAGATTCGAAAATCAATTTAAATCACCTTTTTTTCTATCAAAACGTCGAAAAAAAAGAATTCGGTTTTTTTTCGTTTGATGTTGTTTGTAAAATTTTGTTTTCGTTTTTTTCGTTTTTGTAAATTTCTGTTTTCTATTTTCGTTTTCATAAATTTTTTGAAACCCTGCTGACCTAAATGATCTAATATTATAAAACGTTTTACTCAAATTGAATGAAAATCATCTGCTCAATTTTTCAATACCTCCCTCTTATTCATGTCAAATGAAAATTATATGTATTTTTTAAAATATTTTTTGGTAGAAAGCTTAGCTGTTGTACCTATTTATATTAAAAAATATTAAAACGATTTTTTTTATTTTTCAAAAAAAACTCCACCACTGAATTTAAAATCTTCCAAAAAAATTCATCAAAGACTTCGCTAAAAAGCATTTTCAGCAAGAATACCCAGCGTACAAAAGTAGCAGACAAATTCTGCAACTTTCTGCTACTTTCTGCTCCATTCTGTTGAGACTTTTTGCCACTTTCTGCCACTTTGTCTGCTCCTTTCTGCTACTTCGGACACTTTCTGCTACTTTCTGTCATTCCGATGCGCACTTCAGGATAGGCAACTTAGAGACACCCCCGACACCCCCCCCCCGTGCAACGTGTAACGCAAAATGGAAGTGGCAGAAATGGCAGAATGTGCCAGAAAGTTGCAAACACGTGAGACTTTCCTGCTCTTTTCATCCGACCTAAATAAAATTAAAATTTGTAAGATTTAATCCTCTCATTCATTTTAAAAAAAAAAAACTCAAAACAAATATACAAGACAGAAGCTTATGAATTTTTTTTTGGAAAATCTTCATCTTTCGATGGCTTTCCCATGTAATATTAAACTACAGAAAGCTATGGTTATAAACCACACATTTGCCATTTTCGGTGGTGTATAATTCAAGAACGAAGATTAATTCTACGAGAAAAATTTTTAAAATTATTTTCCACCAACATCACTCTTTACAAAATAAACAAAATCATAAATAATACAGGTACCTCTCGTTCCCGTGGTACAGAATTTGTCGGAATATTATTTTTCAAGTTTGCTTAGTTTTGCAAAATAAAAATATTTGAAATCGGATTGCCTACGTAGTACCCTCGGCCATTTCCGATAATAGGCACTCGAATTTGTAAGTAGTCGTCGAGTCTTATTGTTGGTTGAATTTATGAATAATCGTCTTTGATAAAACCGTCCTATCGACGAATAAAACCGCAGAAATGAAATTTTATAGACGAACGAGAAGCTTCGCGGAATTATTTGAATTAAATAACAAAACGGCGGAATAATTTGCGAGCAACAAGTCGATCCAATTCCAATACCTACGATGTATTAAAATTACGGCGCAAGTAACTTTATACGCAGCTACCCACGTACCTATTCATCAATTCGCAAAGAAAATACTCAAAGGTACACTATTTCGTCTTCTTTACTGCGGAGAAAATCCAAGGAAAGATTCCAAGACGAAAATCGATATCAAACAGATGCAAAAGTAATTAGTTAACATGGACTGATCAGTCACGTAACATTAAAAAAGGAAATTATTTAACTCACGCTATGCATTGTTGGCAACCCTTCAACACGACCACTTTTCCTGTAGCGTTTATCAACTGCCAACGCCATTTAGTAAATCAACGCCTCGAGCCAAACTTTAATGTCAAAAAGTTAATCGTATAGGTGAAACGGCGACGAGAAAAGGATATCGAGCTCTTAAACATATCAACGGTGTAAAACTGACATACGATACTCTTTGCCAGCCACTTTTGAAATAATCAATTATTTCATTTTATAGACCTTTTTCCACGCCGTTAAATTTAAATTAAAATTTTTAAAAGGGTTTTCTATCCGAGATAAAGAAAGCACTCATACATATTTTAAATATTTATTCGAATACGTTTTACACACAAAAATGACGCTTTCAATTCTTTCCGATCTTATATTTTCTCTCTTTTTCTCTTTCCCATTTCCATTTTAACCATGAGTTTTGTAGTACGAAATATAACGACGTGAAAAAGCACATATATAACACGATTATATATACATATAGCTTATGTCTTCAGATAAACACTTCAAAAATCTTCAGACCGTAAATTCAATATAACAAAAAGTTGAAAAGTTTTTTAAAAGTCGTATATGCTCGGTCTATATGTCGTTTGACTTCAAAGTTTTTTCAACTTTTGAAAAAAAAAATAAGAAAAACAAACCGATTTCCCAACAAATCAAATTTTTCCTCTGAGAAATGAAAAATTTTCAAAATATGAATATAAAACACGTACGATAAGTACCTAGGTACCTTATACTTCCATTAGGTGGGTACTGAGTTAACCTTGAATTTGTGTGTAAACATTGGGCCAATCTTTAAAACAAAGGAATATGGATAATCTCATTCGAGTGTTTGAAAATGCAACAAACATTCGTGAATGTAAAACATGTGCCTATATTATTGATAGAAGAAGGCATTCTGTACAGAAACATTGTGTATATTTTTACGTAACATGAAAACCTTTTTATTTTTAAATGATCTACATAATTCGAACGCATTATCCTAAATTGGGCCTACTACTTGTCAAATTCCCCACTCTGGCTGGTTTGCTATTGCTAATAACAACGCGTATTTCAAATAAGCCTTGAATAATAAATAAACTTATACTGGAAGTATCCCCTATGGATTCTACTCATCGATAATTTGATTGGGAGACGAATAAAAGAATAAAAAGCAAACTTACAACATTATTTACATTTTCTGTTTGCTTTATAAACCACCAAAATCTGAATGTTTACCAATAAAACGCATATCTAAACGAAACGTTATCTATTTATTAAAAATATTAAAGGTTGTTCAACTTCGTACAATATTAATAAAAATGTGTTAAAATAAATAAACGGGGTACAAAAAAAGAGGCCAAGTTTCCCTTCAGAGTTTTTATGTTTCCATAAAAAGAAGAATCGAAAAAAAATTCAAATAAATACCCAAAAACCAAACGAGGGTTAAGTCCATTTTTTGCATTTTTCAGAAAACGCATAAAACTGTTTCAAGTATTTAAAAACCAAAAATCGGTGAAAAACATGTTTTAGGACATTGAAAGAGGACCATAAGAAACAATTTTCAAGGCAATTATGAAAAAAAAAATTTCAAACGCATCTAAGATACAAATATAGGCAATAATGGTCTATTTTCATGTCCTAAACATGAATCTGAGGTGTCCGGTGTGCGCGTCTCCCCTAAATTGTGGATCTTTGCCCCCAAATCAGGGTTTTGGCCCATAACTGCCAAAATATTGGCGCTAGAGCAAAAATGAGGTTTATAAAACGTAATCTACGTCAAATTTCCTATCAGATGACTTTTGAATGGCATTCACAAACCCAAGGGGGCTGGAACTATAATTGATCAAAGGGAGGGGTTTTCTCCAAAAATCTGATTTTTGTTTTATACCTGCTGAAATGATAAAAACCAAAATTATAGTGAATAAAATTTCCTAACCGGTAGAAGCGGTTAGATTTTTTTGGGACACATAGTTTTCAAGATATTTTCGAGTAAAAGTTGAACTTTGGTAGAGGCAATTAAGTAAAAAATGAAAAATGAATCAATTTTTGGCTTCCAAAAGTTACTAATGTTCAACTTTGCACAAAAATATCTTTAAAACTATGCGTGCCAAAAAAATCTAACCGCTTTTACCAGATAGGAAATTTTATTCTCTGCAATTTTAGTTCTTATCATTTTTGTCATAAGACGCTTAGTTGGCTCAGAAATGTCACGTTTTGGTAGGCAAGGCACAAAAAAATGAGATTTTTTCACAGAATTTAGGAAAGTTTAAGCTGTAATTTTTTTTCAAAATGAGATACGAGGTCTGCGGTTTGTTCCATTCGATTCGCCGTAGAATTTTCTATAAGACTAGGCCAAAAAAATTGATTTTTTTTCTCAAGCTCGTGTTTATTGTTCTCAAGAAACTTTTATTTTTTGACCCCCCCCCACACACACCCTCAAACCAAACTTTGAAAGCCACGAATAAGTATGTTGGTGTATTTCGATTCCTAGAATCAGAATTAGGCATTAGTACTGTACCTAACACAGAATAATAAAAAAAAATTGTCGACTAGTATTATGAATAAAATTGAAAACCCCCTTTTTTTTGCTCAATTGTAGCTTCAGTTCCCTTGGGCTTGTGCTTATCATTCATAAGTAAATTGATTGGAAATTTGATGTAGATTAAGTTTTGTAGACCTCATTTTTGCACTAGAGTCAATATTTCAGCAGTTATAAGCCAAAAATCAGATTTTTGGAGAAACCCCCTCCCTTTGATCAATTATAGATCCAGCTCTCTTGGGTTTGTGAATACCATTCAAAAGCCATCTGATTGGAAATTTGACGTAGAATAAGTTTCATAGACCTCATTTTTGCTCTAGCGCCAATATTTTGGCAGTTATGGCCAAAAACCTGATTTGGGGGGCAAAGGTCCACAATTTGAGGGAGACGCGCACACCGGGCAGGACCGGACACCTCAGATTCATGTTCAGGACATAAAAATGGACCAATTTCCGTCATAAACTCAAAAATGCAAAAAATGAACTTGATCCCCGTTTAGTTCTTGCCTATTCAAATAACAACGTAAAGGATTGTAACCATATTTTGAAAAAAATAATACAATTCACTAATTGATTTTTTTTTTGTCTGATACATGTCAAAACAACATTTTTCTTCTAAAAAACACATTTTTTCGCTATTGTGGCCAATGGGTTATGGTGATTGGGGGTGAGGGAGAGATTTCAGCCCAAAATTTTTTCAGACGTTTCCAACAATATCTACGGTAATACTAATGAAAATTTATTTTCCAAACTTCAATTTTTTTCTAAATTTTATCAAATTGTAAAGTAATGGCAAAAAATTTAAAATTCCTGTTACTTTTCTATATTTTATCAAACTAAGTATTGTAAATTTTAGGTAAAAATTTATCTCATTCTTATTTTTGGCGTCAAAAAATTTCCAACAACTTGACCAATAAAATTAATTTTGTGGTTTTTGATGTCATTTTTTTAATGTTGTAAAAATTCTCCATCTCTCCAAGTACAATAAGAAAGATATCCATGAAATATTTACCTAATCAAAATCACGCGTTTTGCTTTTACAGAAAAAACTGTATGAAAGCAGATACCTACATGTATGTACATTGTACTTACAAGCAATACCCACAAAAAAATGTAAAATTCAGACTTTTCAACTCTCATTATTAAGAGTAACATCTTCGTTGAGAAGCTTTTTTCGAGGCTCTTTCTCCCTCCCCTCTTAAAATAAATTTGATGAAGATTTTCAACAGAGATGTTTTAAAAAACAATAAAATTTATTGAATTCGAATACCAAATCCAAAATATCAGAACTACATAAATATGTTTCTTTGAACTCAAAAACGAATCAGAGATGACTTGTTTAGAAAGGGAATAGGCGAAAAATCAAAAATTTTCAATTGAAATGTATTTTAAAATTTTTAGAACAATTTTTTTAAACCTAAAACGAAAATTTTTCCACTCAAACCAATTTTTTCGACTAAAAATAAATTTTTATTACTAAGGGAAAGTTTTCTTTTCTGACTCTCTTTCCTATCTGGTCCAGCTTTAGTCGAAAATACTGGACTTTAAATCTGAAGATGTACCATTTAAAAAAAAAAAAAAACTATAGTGAATTCTGTTTAGTTATTGTTTGAGCAAAAAATAATAAAAATTGACAATTTTTCGCAGGTGGGAGTAGCTAAAAATTGAAAATTTCCTACTCAGTATGAATCGTTGCGAAAATCAAATCTGCTGAAATGAAATCAAGAATTTAAAATAATCAATTCTCAATTACTGTACTTTTTTCCAATCAAAACTCTTAATTTTTTATTTCAAAATGTTTCAGGGGTTATTCTAAGGGGTAGTTCCAGCTTGTTTAGGTAGTTCCAAAAATTCGAGTCGGTAGTCCCAAAACTGTTCGGTAACTCCAAAATTGCTTGGTAAAGATTCTCAAAGCATTAAAACATAAAAAAATCTCTTTTTTGAGCTTCAAAAATCTAATTTTTTCAGAGCTTCGCCCTCGCTTCGCTCAAGCATAAAAAAATTATAATTACATTTGAGTATCAGGTATTTGCCGTATAAACAGCCCTTTCATTATATTAAACAGAGATTCTCAAAGCATTAAGACAAGAAAAAAAATTATTTTTTGAACTTCAAAAATTAAATTTTTCGAAAGCTTTGCCCTCGCTTCGCTCGGGCATACCTACTTTAACACAGTAATGATTATGTACTATTTGGGGCAATGGTGCAAAAAAAAAGCTCACGTTCGTTTCCTTCCTCTAAAATCGTTCTGGTATCCTAAGTCTCTATACCACACTCCCCCCCACCACCCAAAAATGCCTCTGACCCCATTGAGTGGCATTAAATTGATTCAACAATAAATTCTCTCTCTTCTAATAATTTAATTTTCAAGAAAAATTGCTATTTCAGTTTTTTTCTAAAATCAAAATTAAAATCTTGGTAGTTCCAAAATTTCCTTAGAATAACCCCTGAAATGTTTCAAACATTTTCACCACTTCGCAATAATACAAGCAAAGAACGAACTTCAAAAAGAATTCGAGAAAACTGTGAAAAAAATTAAAAGAACATCATTTCGAAAAATTCGAAACCTGGCTACCCACGAAACACACTTATAAGACCGAACCCCACCATCGTGGAATATCTAGATACGAGTAGATGGAATTTAATAGGAAACCCTTAAACAGGCGAGCTTTTTCCAAACGACCGCGCTGAAATTTCGACTTATTCGTGATTGACATTGAGATTATCGCAATACCGCAACAACATAAATGACCACCCAGCAGTAAAAATAATCGTGGGTTATTTTTCATTTTTCATTCAAAACGAAACGCGGGCTTTAAAAAGTTCAACGTTAATTTCAACACGAGTCATCGTGGCATGATGGATGTGCTAACCTCTCTCGTCTTTCAGAGCAGTTGTTTCAAAAAATGTTAACAACATTATGACTGACATTGTCCGGTATTCCAAAGAGTACAGTTCATTGTTATCTCGCCGCAACTGCCAATTATTAATTTTCGCGCTGCAATAAAACACCGTCTGGTTTATCACTCTTTCGCGAGTAGAAAATAACCGAGTAACGTAAATCATTCGAAAAAGGGAAAAATTGAAAAAATTTCCATTTGATTTTTTCCAACTGATAAGATGAAGTATCTGGGTAATATTCTTCGCAAAACTCATCGATTTTTTTGTACTATCCGCAGGATACGAATCGAGGAAATTATTTTTACATAGATAGGTACCTACTATCTGGCTATACACCGATAGGGCATTATCATCCAAAAATATAATACACAATTGCGATACGAACAGCTTGTTGGAATGTTTTATACGAGATTATCGACCATATAAAAGTCATACGGAAATAGAAACGCGCCCGATGATGAATGGTGAAATTTTCCCATCGAGAAAAATATCAGGCTAAAGCATTAACCTGAATTAAAAATGTTCAATTTTCGTTTTCTCCATTATGCCCCAGCCGAGCGTATAAAAATATCCATTCGTTTGACCAATAGATACCTATGTAGGCCTTGTCGTAATGTTATCAATATATTTTCCCTATCAACGTTATCCAATAAAGCATTTCTCTCTCGAGCTTCTCCACCTGTATCAAGGATATCTGAAAGTTCTATACTTAATTACGATGGGGTATTAATTTTTTATGAATTTTTCATCATGTCAGATACCCACGATATTAAAATAACGTAAAAATGTGCGAATTCGCTGGCGACTGAAGATTTCACGTACCTAGCTGCCATTTAAAATGATCCATATCTCAGCCACCGGATTTATGTCACGCTACATATTTTTAATTCGTACACATAAATCCGAGTCATCGAGAAATACGTTTTTTTATATCAATTCGCCTCGATAAAATACCAAGGTATTTGCAAATTATTACGTCGCAAATACTCCCTACATATAAGATTAAATGTGCAATTCCATTAAAAGAGGAAAAAATTCGCTATACAGGATTATAAAAACTTATTCGAGCACCTGCGACTCGCCTATTTAAAAATTAATGAAAATAAAGCTTCCACGATTTAATAATAAGTACGAGTTGGTAAAAATTAAAAAAAAAACCTCCCGGTTATAAAACCTTTAAATTCGAACAAATGCAAAGTGTGATTTTTTTTGCAACGGTCTCCGCGAGAGAAAAAATTAAAAGCTCTCTTTTTCACTAATTTTTCAACGTACGGCTCAAATTTCAAATTAAAAAAAGCGCTCTTAGTCGAGAACTCGTTTACAAATCGATTCAATTTTTAATCTGTAATGACATTTAATAGTGAATTTCCACACTCGGAATAAAAACTGCGAAACACAATTACTCTGAAAACTTTCAATGGATTCGAAAATGTGTGAAAATATCGCGCGACCTGTCGGACAATCGTGTTTAGACGTTTCGTTTCCATGTTAACTCGTTACAAATGAAACCTTCGTTTCAAAGGGGGGTTTTCGAACGACGAAAAATTCGGGTTTATAATTTTTTAGGTTTCGCTTTTTTCCGTCGTGTTATTATTTCCCAAGCATTAAGTATCAGCGAAATAATAATATTTTATGAAAAAGAAATAAGCGTAACGATTTACATTTCAAAAAAATCATCAGGGACGTACGATTGGGGGAGGGGGCTTCTTTCTGAAGAGATTTTTCACTTGTAAGTTGGCAAAATTAAACATTTTAACACATCAGTTGGAAAAATTGGACAGTTGTAATTCTTTTTTTAATGAAAAGTAAATAAATAAAATGGTTATTTTAAAAGTTGCAAATCAGAGAAATTTTCACTCATTAGTTGGAAAAATTTGTCATCTTTCCAGCTGATGAGTAAAAAATGTCGGTTGGGAAAATGAGACCGTTGTAATTTATGCTTTTTAGGAAAAAAAATTAATTAATTACCAAGTTATTTTAAAAATTTTCATTCGTCAACTGGAAAAATTGGGTAGCTGTAATTTATGTTTTTTTTATTGAAAAAATGAATAAAATCAAAATTGTCATTCTGAAATTTGGAATTCAGAATAATTTTACTTATTAGATGGGAAAATTAGTCCATTGTAATTTTTTTAAGAAAAGAAAACCTGGGAACGAATCAAATGCAGAGCCGGACCGAAAGGGGAGCAAGGGGCAAGTTGCCCCTCTAATATTTCGTGTCGTCGGAAAATACTGGTTTCAGCAGACGAAAACTTACAACTCATCCCAAAGATCAGGATTTTGAATTTTCCGGCTGAGATCGGGATTTTGTCGACTTAAACTGCATACAAATACATATATCTACCTAGGTACGTAGATTTTTTCAACTGGAAAATCAATATTGTAATATGGAGATTAAAACATTTCAAATTGATAAATTGTAGTAATTAATTAAGCACTTATCTGCTTGATAAATCAAGTTGGTAAAATTTGAAGTTTGAAAAGTGAAACCGGGGGTTTCGAAAAACCTCATTTCTTGAGGATCAAGTAAGTCCTCAAAAAAAATTTCGGTAGAAAACGTCCACTTTCAGAAATCACAATCAAATTGTGAATTCATCTCCTAAATCCAGGGAATAGGAGTCAGTCAAAAAGTTGACTCCTGACTTCGGCTTGACTTCGCAGTCAAAGGAGAAAGTTGATTCCTGACTCCTGCTTGACTCCGGAGTTAATCTGTGACCGTGACTCCTGACTCCGGCTTGACTCCGGAATCAAGCCGGAGTTGGAGTCAATTTTGAGTCTGTTTGATTCCGATTTTGGAGTAGAGAATAGAAATTGAACGTGTCACAGCAAAAAGAACATATAAAAAAAATGGCGTTTTTGGGAAATCGCGATTGAAGTTTGAGTATACTTTTTTTAATACTAAATCAAAAAATTGAGCTGGGGAAAAAATTTTACCTTAAAATTTCATATTTTTGCTACAAGAAAACAGCTCGCCCATCACTTGATATCTTTTCTATTTTTTTCTATATTGAAAACAAAAGGTTGAGTTAGGTATATGTCCTTTTTGTTGTGACAAAATTTCATTTCGACCCTTCCACGTTTGATGACGTATAATTTTTCCGGAAGTGAAAATTAAAAAAAAATCTCCATACAAAAGTTGAAGACAATGAAAAAAGGAACATTTTCGTGAAAAAATTTCAAATTATCTCTTCAGGGAGCGGATATATCGCACTTTGAAAAATGATAACTTTTTTTTCATTTTCTTGGTTACAAAAAAATGCTAAAAATACATTTTAGACGAATTTTATTATTTTTTCAAATTTATGACGAAAAATTAACTAGAAAAACACTACTTTAAAATTTTACAATCATCTACACAGTGAAAAAATTAAACATTACGCAAATTCTCGAAAATTAAACATGCAATGTAGGTAAGTACCGAAATTGCGAACTTCGCATTTTAAAAACGCCATAACTCTCCGAGAAAAACATATTGGGAGGTGGAAGGGGGTTCATGGATTGAGAAAACTTCAGAGAATACGAATCGCTTGTCGCATCAAAAAGGACATATCGCACCTCTAGTGCAATAACACCATACCTCAAAATGAAAAATCATGAATTCAAAAACAACACGTCTCAAAAAACTATCAAAAATAACACATATTGCAAAAATCTGTCGCCACCATTGGAAAGGACGTGAAAAATGGCAAAGGATCTCAACAAAAAATTTTTAATGTGAATTTGTTTTCATCGTTTAAAGAACCAAGAAATTTTTATTTTTTTGAGATGTGTTGTTATCGCACTGAGGGTGCGATATGCTGAGTTATGCCCTTTTTGTTGTGACACATTCATTAGCTAAAAAGTTGACTTCTGACTTCATCCAACTCCCAGAGTCAAGAGGGGAAAATTATCTCCTGACTCCACCTTGACTTCGGAATCACTTTCACACCTCAACTCCTGACTCCACCTTGACTCCGGAGTCAAACTTTCACACCTCAACTCCTGACTCCACCTTGACTCCGGAGTCAAACTTACACCCTGACTCCGGAGTCCATTTCAGACTTTGACTCCTGATTTGACTCCGGACTCAACCTGTTACCCTGACTCCTGACTTCGGCTTGACTTCGGAGTCAAGTCGGAGTCAATTTGGAGTCAGTTTGACTCCAACTCCGGAGTCAACTCGTATTCCCTGTCTAAATCTAAATTTTTCAACGGCTTTGACCTTGCTGTGCTCGGTCTCGTCGTATTTCTCTTTTAATAGTGTTAAAGTAAAAGTGGACGATTTTTTTATTCAAGTTTGTTAATCCAAAAAATTGTTTTATTGCACCTTGAATTTGAGGTTTTATGAAATTTTCACCCTCGCTTATTCACTTGGGCTAAATTCATTTCTCTTATATTCATATTGAAACTGAAATTTTTTCAAAAATAAGTTATACTTTTTCTTGAAATTTTCCACCCTCGTCGCTCTAGACAAATGCCTTGCTTCGCTGGGGACAAATGGGCAATTTTAGGTACCTATAGGGTTTTTCAACTGGAATGAAATTACCAAGGGAAAAACAATAAAGTTAATGAGAGGGAGAAGTAGTCAAAAAAGTTTGTTCGGTTGGCAAATTTGTGCCACCCCACCCCCTCCCTCTCTCCCTCCCTCCCAGAAAATTTCAAGAAAAAGTATAACTTATTTTTTTAAAAAAATTCAGTTTCAATATGAATATAAGAATTAAATTTTAGCCCGTCGCTAAAATGCGTTCGTGGCGGAAATGCATTTTATAAACCTCAAATTCAACTGGAATGAAAACAAGTTGGATAAACAATTGAATAAACAAATCGTCACACTTTTACTTTAAACGTTTAAATGGAAATTCCCACAACCCGAGCCCAGCAAGGTTCAATGACCTGTTTGAAAAATTTTTTGGAGTCGGAAATTCTGAGATTACCCCCCCCCTCCCGATCTGGATGTCAGTAAGTACGTCACTGATGAAATATTAATAATCACCGGTTCATCTTTTTTTAATTGAAATATTAGTAATATCAACTATATGTGGTTGGGAATTTTAAGAATTTAGGTTATGATTTCCACCAATCCTCCTCCCCCCCCCCCAGAAAATGGCTTCGGTACGTCACTAAAAATCATTCTTCCAGATTCAAACTGAAAGTTTGATACGGAAAAAATTCGAGTTCTATTTCAACCTCTAAAGCTTTAAGGGTATTTTCAATTTAGTTCGACTAAAATAAACAAAACATGCGGTGTCCATATGAAAACAGGACGCGTACTAGGTACCCCGTTAGGTGTATCTTTTCAAACAAAAAGTTAGCGAACTAATTCTAGTTTAAAAAAGATATTACGACAAGAGGGCTTGACAAAGTCAAACTTATTTTCAAAATATCCGTTGGTTTGGCTTTTTACGCGAATAATATATCGAAAGGCACATTTAGGTTACAACTTTTCCCACCTGTGAATGAATTTTAACCTTATGCGTATACAAAACTGTTGGTTAACTAATCTGCGTCCTCGGCTTTATAATTCAATCTCGACGATAATCGTGAAACGAAATTAATACCGGAATGCTTAACGCAATCAAGTCGAGGACACGATTCACACTCAGCGGTAATTCATTTTTCCGCGATTCTCTCAAAAACTTATTATTGAGATTACGAAATGAGCGAGTTTTAATTAAATGATACCGGCTCCGCGTAATGTCGACGAAATCTTCTTAAATTTCCTTTTCTCGCGGTATAATAAATAAAATGTAATTCATTGCCCCCTTTATTTCACTCAATTAGCCGCAATTTAAAGCTTCCTTTGTGATTTACCTAGCTGGCGTAATGTCGGCGCCGCCGTCGTACGTCGTTCTTTCCAGCAGCTTATTTGTACGAAATTATACGATAAAAATTTACTCGCTCGACGGTTTACCTATACATATACCTATCTCATATAAAGAAACATTTTACGTGACACTGAATTTTATAGTTTTTACACTACGAAATTACGAAACCATTCTTTATAACATAGACAACAGCTAATGAATTAAAGTTTCTCCTTTTTTCATACGACCGTATCAAAGGTGTAACTAAGAGTTGTAAAAGTTGTTGCCATTTTTGGTATATGTAGCGTGCTATTGAGATGTTTTGCTCGTTAAACTTTCTCACACATATTAGCGAGTACAAGTTGTTGCGAACTCGTAGGAATGTTTTCATCGTATAGATAGTAAGGAGACGTGGATTTTTTTCCTGTTTACAGATGAGTATGGTTTTGAAAAGAGGAGGAGAGGAGGATACAAAATTTATGTGGTAAAAAACTTTTTTTTTCAATTAAAATTCCTTAGACCTTTTAAAGAATAAATATTTTAACTTTGGAAAAACTATTTAAAATTTTTACATAATTTTCAAGTGGTTGATTTTCAAAATCAATTTTTAATAAAAAAAAAATGCTTCAAAATTTAGAATTTTCATTTCAATGTTGAAATTTTTGAATTCGAAGGCAATGATATTGATCTTCGCAACTATTCGTTACCCAAGCCACACGATGAAGCCCTTAAATTAGGTACGTAATAAGTACCTACATACAAGTCCCAAGAATTGTTTACAATTTTATCACTTAGGTACATAAGTAAAAATTACAGTCATGATGTGATTTTGGGACCATTTTATTCCCCCCCCCCCTCATTCCCCAACACTAATAATTCTCCCAAAAAAAATATAGAAAAACATCTAAATTTTTCTAAATTTTCCACTGAAACTGATCTTCAAGTTATTTTACTCCAAAAGATAACCCCTTCTCTCTCCAAAAAAAAATTATAGAAGAAAACAAACAAAAGTTTACAACAAAATTTGACCATCTAACCCCCCCCCCCCCCGCTCAGTATCGAAATGAGTCTGTTTTATCCAAAAAATAAAATCATTCTGCTTTTCCTATTCCTTACACTTAAAAATTAAGAAAAAACATTCAAATCTTCAAAATTTTGAATTTCTTTCCAAAATCAATATTTTTTAAATTCAAACTTCTTTTCTGAGGTTATTCATATCTATTTCAAACTGAAAAATGCCAATTTCGTTACTAAAAAAAATTTTTAAAAACAATAATTTTCTATTGTTTATGTATTTCTATTTTCATTAATTGGCAACTTTCAGGTAAATTTGGGTTGTTAGCCTCCCTCCTCCCCAACTTTCGATAAACCACTGATTAGATGGCTGAAGCGGAGATTATGTGGTAATTATGAGAAATAAATTGACCTCACCTTTTGAAAGGGTGTAAGCAGGCGAGTTGATTCTCAAAGAAATAATCATGTGAAAAGATAGGAAAATTGATTCCAATTTTTTTCGGGGTATGTACCTATCAGTTGATATTCACTTTTTCTCAAAGATTTCTTTCAACTCTAAATTTTTGGCTTAAAATTTTTTCCAATAATTTTTTTTTCAAACGATTCCTTTGTTTTTTGAATTATTTTCAACTCTTGATTTTTTTCTCGAGAACTTTTAACACCAACATTTTTTTCAACCTAAACTTTTCTCGGCTTTTTTCATGGTCAAGTATACTTTTTTTAGAAATTTTTCTCAAAATTGTTTTTCATCTTGAGATTTTCTCCCAATTTTTTTCCAATTCTGAAATTTTTTCAGCAATTTTTTTCTATCTTTAATTTCTTTGTAACTTTTTTCGAACTCCCAACGTTTTTTTACAAATTTTTTCAACTCTGAAATTATTTCCATGGATTTAAAAAAAATCTTTTTAGAATTTTAGGTTGATACCTGGAGATTTTGAAAAAATTGTATCTCCTGAGAGGTTTGAAATCAACTCATAATACAAATCTATTGGTACATTATATATCCTGAAAGAAAAAAAATGGGAATCAATTCACACATTTCTGAATTCAGGAAATCAACTCACCAACTCTCATTACAAAAATTGAAATTTTTCTCTTTTTCCTTCAACTAGGGAAAAATTAAAATTTTGAACTTCAACAATGTGAAAATTTACAAGTATTTCAATTTTTTGAAAATACCAATTTTCTACAGCTTTTTTTAAACTACACATTATTGCATCCTTTTTCAATAAATTTTTTGAAACCCATTTCTGCAAACCCTTAAATTCTCTGTGGAAATTACCATTTTTTTTAAATACATAAAATTTAAAAATCTGTTAATTCTCTTCAATTTTTTTCAGTCACCTCAAAATATTTCACCCATTTTTCAAATAATTTTGAAAAGTCTCTTATTTTAAAAATGCACAGAAGTGAGAAAAATGCAAATATTACATTCCTCCGAAAAGTTAATTAGGTAAATCTCCCGCTATGTATTTCCACGCAAAAAAGAAAAAAAGACATCCACATTTTCTAAAATTTCGAATATTTTTTCAAAATGAATATTTCTGTCATCTCAACAAGTTCTTCCTAGAATTATTTTACACAACAAATTAAAACGGTCCTTTAAGTTTTTCTTCGCGAAAACATGACCCAACAAATGAACAAAGTTCAGGAAAAAAATCATAAATTTTTGACGTGCGAGATAAAAACACAGTTCATAAATACTTATTATGGTATCAACAAAATATTCGATTGAAAAAAAAAACTAATCCAATGAACCGGTAATTTCCATTCATAAATAAAATCCTCTAATTTTATATTCACGATCGACTTCACAATTTCATTTACTGGAATCACGGCATAAAAAACTTCGAAACGTGGAACGAAATTGGCGAGAAAAAGTGAAATGCCAGCAGGTGAAACATTTGTTGCAATACGATGGCATGAAGGGGCACAGGGATGAATGTGCGTTTCACCTTTACTTCAGTCGAGTCATATTAGCGAGGGAAATCCCTGAAAATGAGAAATAGTTTTTACCAAACGATATACCCGCAAAAAATGTTTTCCTCGGATTTTTACGGCATCTCATATCAAAATCTAATTAAACTGAGGCGTCGGTTAATAATATCCTATAATTAACTTTTTTTTATATAAAAAAAAAGAACCGTATCCCTTTTTCCGGATATACGAACGCGAACGTTGGTTTTTTTCGTTTGGAAACTTTACAAAAGTGATTTTCTCGAAGTAATCGTTTTTCTGTATACCTACGTATAGATAATTTGAAATTCATTTCTTTACGCTGTTTCACTGCTACGCATCAATTTTCATAAAGATCGATGTGTTTTTTCAGCTGGAAACGAATTTTATTCGCTATTCAAGGTTATCTGGGAGTTTTTGAAATTTAAATAATTTCAATGTGTCGAATTAACTTTACATTTGAGCCGGAAAAAATCTTAATTAAATCTGTACACCGTTGGCGTTTTTGATTAGACGAAGGAAAAATTTAGTAGAAACGAAACGCGCGTTTTATAACAAGTTGGAAAAATTAACCAATTTGCTTCGATAAGTAAATTTTTGATGAATTTTCAGCTTTGAAAATTCGATTACTGGTTAAAAAGACTTTCTGAAAGCGCGAATAAAGTTATTCGCTAAGTTTGCCAAATTGACCGATTTCCATTTCATTGTTAGATTTAATTCCGTCTAGCGAATTGTCGCGGTTGGCTGCGGTCTCGGTAAAAATCCATTCGATTGAATAATATATTTTTGCTGGTCGATAAAAGAAACCGGATAAATCACCCTTCTTGTTTTTAAACACGTTTGACATATTTATTTAAAAGTTAACAAGCGACAAAGTTGTTTTTAAAGTGCAGCTAAGAAAAAGTTTTCTGTTTAAAGTTTTTTTTTTTTTGGTAGGTAGAAACTAGGAAGGTAGGATGCTTTCTTATTTTAATTTTTTTTTCCAACGGTATCAAACCAGGCTTTCCTCAAGTTCGATAAATAATTTTCTCCTAAAGCTCGGCGTTTTTCGTATTCCGGGGAAAATAATGCTCGAAAATTAAGAAGCTCCCCAATTTTTGGAAAGCTAATCCCTTTTCTCCAATGTGTACGTTTAAGTTTTCCCAACTTTAAAACTTTGCCATAATAAATAGGCATGAGAGTATTCAAGTGTTGATTTTGAAATAACACAACATATAAATTTCACTTACATAATAAAACGTTTTTCATTTTCAAAAAAGCAATACCGAGGAAAATTTGACATTTTTTTTCCTCTTTTGCAAACTACGTGAAATAGAAGAAGAGCTATTTTACATGTTACTCGATAAATTCAACCGTATCGTATATTTGTCGAAAACAGCGACAAAGTCTTATAATAATTGCTAAGGCTAAGTATATTAAGGTCTATACAGGGTGTTCCACGAATTATGTGGTATACTTCTTTTTTACCGACTTTTTTTTGGATATATGGTACCACTAAAAAAAAAATGAGATGAACATGTCGATCTTGAAAATTGAAAAAGGCAAATGCTACTTCTAAAAAAAATCACGTTAAACAATTTTTCAACCATGAGAATGGATAGTACTTCAAAAACTGAACAAATTTTTACTTTATGAATTTTGACCCAATTTTAAAATTGAAGGAGCAACAAAAAAATTATTCAAAAAAATTCTAAAAAAATTGAAGGGAATGGATAGGACATTAGAAACTAAAAAAAATTGGTTGGAGAAATTTTTTGAATTGAATAGAAGCTGTAAGACATACGCACGTTGAAAAAGATTACTTAGTTGACTAATTTTGTCAAGTATTCAAGTTGGAAAAAATTGTAGAATTGAAAATTTTCGTACGGAATTTCAGACTTGGAAGACGTTTTAAAAAAATTTGAAATTAGAGCTTCTGAGGCTCTTATTACACACACCTGCACAGAAAATTTGACCACATTTTTAAAAAACTGGTAAGAGACCCAAAATTCTAATTTTGTATTTTATTTTGAAAAATTAATTATAAATTCAAAATTTTTAAATAAAAAGAGTAAGCGAAATAGAGGACTGAAAAATTAATTTTTAATGTAGGATGGAAAATTTTTGTTGCCGTGGGACTCAGGACCCACGCTCGCTCTTGCCGGCTTTAGTACATAGGTACCTATGTACTTATGAAGACCTCAATTCCAAGAAAATGTTTTTTTTTAGGGGAAAATAAAAAAAAATGTTCTTAGGTCCATAATTTTTTGAAACAGCTGATTAATCATATCTTAAACTGTAGTGCAACGGTTCCTCTAGGTAATTTCATTACAAAAATTCCCACCACTGCGACTCTATCTGCGTGAGAGGCTGATGAAATTTAGACTAAGCACTTTTTGGAATAGTGACAATTTTTTTTCGAACATTTATGGCGAAATCTCAGGCCTGAACATAATGTAGTAATATTATTCTTTCCTGGGCTTTTTTGAAATTTTTGGGGTGAAATCTTGGACCTACATAAATGTAATGAAATTATTATCAATTATTCTTTTCTTTTTGATCATTCAGCAAAAACTCTAAATTGAAACGAAAAAAACTGAAATTTGGTATATACCCTAATTTTGACCTGCCGAATCGATTGGGACGTTTCGGAGCCTCCAGAAGATTTCGGTATTTTTTAACACTTTAGAAAAGCCCATAAAAATGGCCCATCTTCACTTTTCGGCTATATGACGTCCTAAACTGATGAGAAATTACCTAGACTACTCGATGACGTCACTAACTCATTTTTCGTTTTTTTGGACTAAGCACTTTTTGGGAATGAGGTCTTCATATACAGGGTGTCCCGTCTCAATATGGACACCCTTCAACCAGTAGTAGTGCAACACATACTGAGTCGATGTAAGTAGGTTTGCCTACCATTGGGATTGAAGGGGCAGAGTTATGCACATCGAAAATTTTTTCTTTTTGAATTTTGCTTGGCATTTTCAACCGTGCGCTATTCAACAACCAAGATAGGTAGGAGGTTGCGCTTTGCGGCAACGTGTAGCCCACTTTCTCTAGAATTTTTCTATGCGATTGATAATTTTTGTAGGTGAACTAGGGTGGGTGTACCGCACCAAATATTTGAAAAAATCGTGTCAAAAAGTTGATGATTTAAAAAAAATTTGGTAATTACTAAAAAACGGTTGAAAATGCCAAGCAAAATTCAAAAAGAAAAAATTTTCGATGTGCATAACTCTGCCCCTTCAATCCCAATGGTAGGCAAACTTACTTACATCGACTCAGTATGTGTTGCACTACTACTGGTTGAAGGGTGTCCATATTGAGACGGGACACCCTGTATATAATGCAACGTGTAGCGCATAAATTCCGCCAAAAAAACTCGACAAAATAAAAGTTTTCTGAACTCAAATAAAAAAACTTTCATTTTTTAAAGTTTATTAGTTTTAGGTTTCACGCACAGTTTTTTGTGCGGTCAAGTATACTTCTTTTTCAAAAATCACGACGTTTTATCGATTTCAGTTTCCCATCCCTGATTCTTGCCTACTTTTATGTGAAATTTATCCTGGAACATTTTTTCTGGGTGTTCCATGAATCGTCTGCCAAACTTCTTTTTTTTGGATATAACCGGGTACCACTAAAAAAAACTTGAGATGAACATGTTGCCAATCTTAAAAATTGAAGGGACTGCTTCTAAAAAAAATCACATTGAAAAATTTTTTCAACCATGGGAATCAACAGTACTTTGAAAACTGAAAAAATTTTCGCTCAATGACTTTTTGCCCAACTTTGAAATCGAAGGGGCTACAAAAAATTATTTATAAAAAATTCTAAAAAAAATTAATCAACCAAGGGAATGGATAGTGTGTTGAAAACTAAAAAAAAATTGGCTCTGAAGACTTTTTGTCTAACATCGAAAATGAAGGGACTAAGGGTCATTCAAAATTGAAGCAATTTGAAAATTTTTTGAAGCCTTTTTATTTTGAGTAACCCGCAACTCCTTCATTTTCGATGTTAGGCAAAGAGTCTTCAGAACCAAAATTTGTTAATTTTCAACGTTCTATCCATTCCCTTGATTTAGAACTTTTTTTGAATAATTTTTTTGTAGCCCCTTCAATTTAAAAATTAGGCAAAAAGTCGACGAGAAAATTTGTTCAGTTTTCATTGTTGAAAAAATTTTTAAATGTGATTTTTTAAGAAGCAGCATTTGCCCCTTCAATTTTCCAGATCGGCAACATGTTCATCTCAAGTTTTTTTGTGATACCCGGTTATATCCAAAAAGAAGAGATACGGCAGACGATTCATATAACACCCTGTATGTACATATATTTCTTGGATTTCAAAAAAAATTGGCAATAAATTCATAATTTTGTTTGAGACTTGCATGTTGAAAAAAATAGTGAAAGTATATAATAGGTATGCAGTAATACTTACATTACCGAATTGAAAAATTTAAAAAAGATGTAAATTTCTATTGTACATAATTACGCGCTGAATTTCGGAGAAAATTCACGCATTCCGTAATATTAAACTGTTTAATGCAAATGAAGACCTACGAAGAGATAAAATATTCCAAATTCATTACAATTTTTCACCATTTTCTCAGTTTTAATGAAAGAGTGTTTCTGAATTCTTGTTGAATGAAATAGACATTACGTCGACGAATATTTTTACTTTATTAGACTATTGCCTGCCGAGCAAGCTAACTGCTTTTAATCAGTATTTTTTGAAATAGGGTCGTCTCAGATACACCGTCTTTTCCTTTTTTTGCCAATAAATTAGATAGGTACCTACCTAAATCCAGTCGCTATTTTCCAAGAAGAAATTATAACACAAAACACTAATCAATTCGTATCGACGAGAGTAAAAAAATGAGGAGGTAAATACGTATTTAAAAAATATAACAGGATTTCAATAGAGTTGAAAATTTACGAGCTTTACTGCTCGGGAGTTCCTTTAGACCCTAATTTTGGACCAGCTAGTTGGGCTTTTATCGGCGCGTATTATTGGTTTCTGCAATAAAACGATAAGAAAACGTAAAACGAGATGACAAAAGTGCGGAAACTAACTCCAGCTGGCTTTTACTCCCGCAGCAGAAGCAAATAGCATAAATGGTTTTTTTTTTCCTCGTGACCATTTTATCATCGGAGCAATCGTCTTAAAGATGCTAGGTCCCACCTATAGCAACTTTTTAACTCCGTGGCTCCGTAAAATCTTTGAGAAAATAAAGATTTGGAATTTATAACCGGAAAAGTTAGGGAGTGACATGAATATCGCTTTTATAGCGCACAAAGTTGCATTTTTTTCATTCTTCAACTTTTTTGAAATTCTTTTCCTCCATAACTCGAGCTTTCAACTATTTTTCCATAATTTTCAACTTTACCGCGTGCTAAGAAAAATATCAACTTGTAAACTTGGTCATCTAAATGAGAAACAGTTGAGCTTACCTTGTTTTCCTGATTGTTGTTTGGCCATATCTTTCTTACATTCTTCATCTTCCTCTCCTGGTATTACAATATCCATATCATCGCCATTCATTCTGCAAAATAATAAGTTTTAATAAGGATGAGACTTCAATACAACGTAACTCAGGAAGAAGGAAAACTTTTAAAGTTCCCTGGCGACAGGCGTCTACCTTTTAACAAATGAAATTACCATTCGTCTGTCAAGACGCTGCAAGAATTTTAAATTTTTCAAAATGAAACTAGGTAAGTACATGGTTCTTTATAATATTTTAATGAGGCATCGTCAAGATGTCAACATAATTAGCGGTAATTACAAACTTTTAAAATAATTTACAACGTTTTACACTTTTTTTTCGAAATTAGTGTTCGGAATGAAGCAAACATTTTTAACTAATTACTTTTTTCCTCCGCAAAGTTTTCATTTTTTTTCTCTCATCATCCTTTAATTACCTAACGTTTGCGAATCAATATCTATAATGTGTAGGTTGCATTGATTTCATATTAAAAAAATGACTCGATAAATTGATGAGGAAATACACGATAGGCTTTCGCGTTGCGCTAATTAACTATTCTGATACAGGTAATGTAATCGTCAACTTTGAACTTTTCCATTAAAATAATTTATTTGCGTCTCCGTCATGGTTTAGTAATTCTGCTTCGGGCGAGGTTTGAAAATGAGAAGGAATCGACTAAAGGAGGAACAAAATTTGTCACTTTTCTGAACAGTACCCCCCCCCCCCCACATTGGTTGCATTTTTCTTTCTTATTTGTTTCTCATTTGACTATTGAACTAAAAGCAGTGAAAGAAAATGGTTTTGCGAAGGAAAGAGACCTCATTTCATGAAAAATTTTATATGGCATTATTCTTTTTATAGATATTATTTAATGCTTTTGCGTCTGATCGAAGCGAGAGGTCAAATTTTAGCGAAAAGGGGGTAAAAAAGCTAAAATTGGTCTGTTTTTTCAACATTTCAATCCTCGCAAACACCTTCGAAATAAGTATTCAAAAAATATGAAAAAATAATCAAAATCTGCCACCCTAAGCAGGTGTCTACACAATGCCCATACTACGTAAATCAAGATATTTGAATTTGGTATCTGAAGTAGCAATCTGTGAAACATGGATCAATTCTGATGGTCAATTATAATCAATAAACGGCGATTTCATGAAAAATTAGTGATTTGAATACCAAAAATTGAATTATTTCACTGAAAAAGATGTGAATGTGATTGCATTTCTTATGCTGTGTTGCTGGTCTGAAGGAGTACCTATTTTGAATGTTTTTCCATAATTTTCCCATTTTGAGAGGTTTGAACATTTAAAAAAATGAACATTTTTTTTACTCAAATTCACGAGGTAAAATAATGTAAAAACCATGAATTTTTCCTCAGGAGTACTCTCTGATTTTGAATCAACGAAAAGTCACTGATGAATAGTTGGAATTCTAGCAAAGGGAAAATCAGTAAAATTCTTTGATCTTCAGCGGACTTTCACTGATTTAAAAAAAATCACTGATTGTTCAGTGAATTTCACGAATTTGTTAGCGAATTTCAAAGATTTTATTGACTTTCCAGTGAATTTTCAATGATTTTCGAAATATATTTTTCATTGGTTTTTTTTTCAGTGAACATTTTTTTTTACTGATTTATTACTGTGCTGCAATTCTAACTGTTTTCCAGTGATTTTCGATAATTTTCACTGATTTATAAATGAGAGAATAGAGGGGTGGACGTGATAGGTAATTTTTTTAAAAAAATCGAGCGAAATTACACTCTGTTTCTTGATGTGCTCTCTCATTCCGAATCAGTGACACTGATAAACAGTCAGAATTGTAGCACAGGAAAAATCAGTGAAATTCACCGACTCTCAGCGATTTCTCACTGATTATTCAAAGAATTTCGCAGATTTTTCAGTAAATTTCATAAATATCACTGAGTTTTTAGCAGTGAATTTTCACTGATTTCCAGTAATTTTCTTTCACTGGCTCCCTTTCAGTGAAAAAATTTTCACTGATTTATTACTGTGCTGCAATTCTGACTGTTTTTCAGTGATTTTTGATAAATTTCACTAATTCAGAAATGAGAGAGTGCTGTTCACGAATTTGAAGTCAGATTCTACACATACTCTCTCATTCCGAATCAGTGAAAAGTCACTGATAAACAGTAAGAATTGCAGCACAGGAAAAATCAGTGAAATTCATTGATTTCCAGTGATTTTTCAAAGAATTTTACCAATTTTTCAGCGAATTTCATAAATATTACCGAGTTTTCAGTGAACTGCTTTCAGTGAAAAAATTTTCACTGATTTATTACTGTGCTGCAATTCTGACTGTTTTTCAATGTTTTTCGATAAATTTCACAGATTCAAAAATGAAAGAGAGAGAGTACCTTTGCCTCTGTGGAGGAGAAAGGGGTAAGGGTGAGGAGGAGTTGTAAACATTTCATAGAGCGTGTAATATGTCTAAATCTATGTTTTTGAGGTCGTAGAGCTCGAATTTGGCCATATTTTTTCGTTTGAGGGGCAAGATGTGAGCGTAAAGAGGGTATTAAAAATTGAAATTTCCTCTCTACCCCTCCCCCCCCCCCCACCACTGGAACCCAAAAATACTGCCGAATTTGTATTCTACAACCTCAAAACCCTCGATTCCAAACACATTACACGCTGTATTGTGTACTATTTTTCACCCTCTTTCCACTCCCACTCCTACCCCATTTGAAAATTTCTGCTATGGCACCAGTTCTGAAAATTGAAAGGATAAAGTTGAAACTCTTCGAAATGATTGCGAAAGATATGTGCAGTACATTCGAGACTAACGTTGATAAAAAATTATACGTATTAATCGAAAATAAACCTGTTCAATCAACGTCGCTTTCTACATATTTCGGGAGCGTTTGTTATTCAATTATCCGAATTCGCTTTCCTCTAGCACGCGTTGAAATTGTCTTGGTTATTGTTTCGCCAATCCATCGTTCGCGTCATCAATCAAAATTTTATCTACGTTTTAATTAACGTTTGTTCTTCAGACGGTTTTAAATTGCAAACACCTCTGCCTCTAACATTTGCGAATTGGGTTGCGGAATTACGGATGCTTGGATAGTGCACGTGTACATATGCACATATATAATATAGGTAGTGGTACCCGGCAAAGTTATACGCCATGGAGAATCCTCACATAAATTAATATTTAGTCATAATACATAGGCTACCCTCTCCCCCATTAAATATTTCACTTCTCTATTTATATGGGTTTACAACAATAAGTATCTAATTCGTAATTTAAAATCGATGGTTTCATCCAGCCAATACCTATTCATTTGTATAAAACGCTATATGTAAAACCGTTGCTGAAATCAGTGCCTCGATTTTCATATTGTATTATACAGCGTAATTTTCTAAACTTTTACTATTAACTTTTGACTGCTGTGCAGTTTTTATTTGACACATTCTATTTTAGTTCATCGTGTAGTAAGTACATACAGTCATTTCCAATCACGAGAAGAAACGATTAAGTGGAAAAACATTTTCATGAGTTTCTGCTTGGAGATATGTTATGGCTCGCAAGTAATCACTGGAAAGTTCGAAGAACAGTGGTTTTTTAGAAATTCGAAATGATGTTGGAAGTTTGCGTCTATAAAGTTCCCTATAAAGAAATTTGTAATATCTGCGTAACCAATAGCGTCGAAGAAAAAATTCCCTACTAGAACCAGTCACTAAATACGTTTTTGTTTGCTTTCAGTTTGAGAAATCATTTTCTAACGTTAAAAAATTAACATTTTTTGAATTTTGGATTTTTTTTTAATTTCGGGGAAATCAAAAGTGGTGATTGACTCTCACAGAGGTATTTAAAAGAAATTTGTATGAAACTTCATTTTCAACTAAAACCGTCAAAACTATTTCGAAGAATTGCTGATTAAAACATAACTCCGATCAAAAACCAATCACTTATAATTTTCTGACGTATTTTCCACCACCCCCCCCCCATAACGATTTTTCTTCAAAAAATCACATTTTGGAACCTAACCGCCTTCTAGCCAAAACCCCACTTATAAACCTTAAAATCGCTCTAATTTCAAAACTAGAAAGACATACTTAAGTACCTATATACTTTTTCTTTTTGGCTACAATACTATTCATATAATTTTGTATGTACAAATAATCGGTCTATTTACTAACATTCGTTCAATTTTGGTTTAAGCTGAACAACAATGGGATTTTCTATTCAAAAATACCCATTTTGTCATTCATGCAACCAAAAATTTTGAAATTTCCGAAAGTTATGGTCCCTCGAATATGATTTCATATCGATTTTAATGTCAGATATAATCGTAAATGTCATTTTTGGCGAAGAATTTTTTTTTCGCTACTAAAGTACGCGTAAAATGGGTAAAAAATAAAAAATACCTATACGTTTTTTATTGCTTGGGACTTCAGTTTTATTTTTTTTAACGAACGTCCACCACTTAAAAATTTTCAAAATTTTTGTGGTGTACTTATGGAAAAATGGCACTCATTTTGAGGGGGAAAATTCCATTGCCCCTTTAACCTTCCATTACAAAAGGGTGTTCAAAATTTTCAAAAAAACATAACTCAGCAAAAAATTGCCCAAAAATTTTGAAAAAAATGTATAGGGTTTCTCTATAAGTAAACATTTAAAAGTTATCTAAAAAAACGCGACATTTTTACAAGTATTTGGCGAAAAACTAGAAAACTATGAAAGATTGAGGGTGGGGTTTTGACTAGAATGCATTGCCAAAAAATCTGAAAAAATTCTCAAAAGTTTGTTAGGTACCTCTCCCCGTTCATATGTACCATATAAATTTTAAAAATTTTGGTTGGATGAATGACGAAATGGGTATTTTTGAATAGAAAATCGCTTTTTTTTTCGCCTGTTCTCCTAAACCAAAAAATCTGAAAAAATTTGCATTATATTGTACCAAGGTAGGACCGTATTTGTTTTGTACCAAAAAGAAAAAATGTATTTCTTCTAGTTCTGAAATTTGAGCGATTTTAAGGTTTCTAAGTGGGGGTTTGACTACAAGACGTGCAAAAAAAATCTGAAAAAATTCTCAAAAGTTGGTTACCACTTCCTGAGTATTACCACATAAATTTCAAAATTTTTGGTTCATTAGGTTCCAAAATGTGATTTTTTGAAGAAAAGCCGATATTTTTGGGTTGGTGGTGAAACGGAGTGAGGTGGAAGGTGAAAAATGCGCCTGAAATTTTTTTTCGAGTCCTTAATAATGTCTAATGGTTAGTTTCAAAAAGTAGCTCTTAGGCCGATCCACCTATCTTAACCGGGGTACCCTTTTGACGAAAATTGGGGACGTAATTTATTTTCAATGGGAGACCTTCCGGAAAAAATTTGAGCTCCCTAGCTATAAGAGGGATCGAGTCAGGGGGTCCTCAAATTGATGTAACTTTTGAAAAAAAAACGGGGTTTCTTAGATAAATGTATGTAGGTACCTACTCAATGTTGACGAGAGTCCTTGAAAATTGTGACTCTGAGTCAATATACAAAATTATAGTCATTTTTGGGGGTCTTCTGTCCCAGGAAGTGCAAAACTGGTCCAAGGGTTCCTAAAGTTGCAATTTATCACCTATACTAGCACCAATTTTGGCTTATAAATCTTGATAGGGAGGGAGTAGCAGGATAATTCTGCAGTACTTAAAAAACTCAAATTAGATTACTCTTAGAATATGGCCCCACACTGAAAAAACACTCGAAGAAATAAAAAAATGGATCGTGTTACAAAAAATGATAAATTTTATCCAAAAAAATAATAACGGGGCACCATTTACAAAATTGGTAAATTTATTCTAAAAAAAATAATATTTATCGCGAAATTTGGTAAAATTTATTACATAAAAATAAGTTTTACCCAATTTCGCGATAAATATTATTTTTTCAGAATAAATTTTACCAATTTTGTGAATGGTGCCTCGTTATTTTTTTTTGGATAAAATTTATTATTATTTTTTTGAGTGCACAGATCGCCCTCCTCACCGATTCTCATCATTCAGCGATTCCTAAATTTTCAATTTTCAATTTCATTTTTTCCAAGTCACATATTCAAACGATTATCACAGCTACAGTAATGATATGTACCAACCATTAAGAAACAGTTCGAATAGAAAAGTTTCTGTACTTAATTTAGTTTTCAAAAATACGTAAATGTTTCCTCGGCGTTCACTAGGAGCTTAGAAATGGGGATGAAACTTGAAAAAATACAAAATTTCAAACCCCGTCTCGTTCGATAATTTTTATGTAAAAAATTTCTGATCATACTATCGTTAGCTAAATTTCGTTAAAATTATCTTACTTAGTAACTTTGTAGCGATAATTAAAAAATTCCTATGGTTATTTGGCAAAATGTACCTAATCTCTCTTGGTTAATTGAATTTTCTCAACTAACATGCTTTCCATCAAACCTCAACAATGGTACTACATCGACTTTGACTACTCATGTATGTTCGCTGCTCAGCGTGTGGTGAGCTTCGTGCCTCGACGAAATGTCGATGTAACTCGTTATCTGCCGCAATAACGTGAACACGTAACGCGAAATCTTGGTTTATTACGATTTTCGGTCAAAATAATCTCCTTCGTTGCTTCTCATTACAGCCGGTTGATTTAATGAGCACCCTAATCTGATCACGTGAAAGGGTTTTAACAGGCATCGGTGCTAATGATCAGTTATTTTGTTCAATTTCAAAGCGTCGGAGCGCTTTTTCAACGCGAATACTACCGCGTATAATTAATTTCGATACCGATGAAACTTTCATTTGTTAAACGATTTCGAAAGATTTTTATTCGTATTGAAAGGAGGCTCGTTAACGTTTGAACAACCGCGCAAACCCCGGTAACGGCCATTATTACCATGTTTTATGTATGGCTCGACGCGGCAGCGTATTCTTTACTATGAAAAATAGTCTACTACTCGTAGAAAACCTAGTTTCGTTAGATTTAATTGAGTTTTGCAAGAGCTAAAGACAACTTGTTGGTTTTATCTAGTGGTATGGGTGCGTTGGCGTTGTCGGATCGAAATTCGCTTGTGTTTGCGATGCCGATATTGTAATTCTATCTGGCCGATTCGAATATTTGCCGACGTCGAAATTATCATTGTTCTGGATTCTTTCCATCTCTTTGCGATGACGTTATTTGATTTTTCATTGGAAAATACGAGTTTATTCGTATAGACATTTAACCGTACGAAGTCTCGCGTCCTGTTTTATTATTCTAAATTATTTATTAGTCTGATTTCTTTTTTTTTTCCTTTTTTTCGCATGTTTGGAGACAATGAGGCAGACTATATTTGCATTATTCAGCACAACTAACTTCTGAAAATTGAAAATACAAAGCGAAATCCATCGAAAGTTAAAGGGTAGATAATCCCAATCCCTAAAAATAAGATACTGAATAGTTTTACGCAAACGAAAAAACTAAATAGAAAAACGATGCTTTAGAAACCATCTTTTGAAAAACCTAGCGAAAAAAATTTGGATACAAATCGAAAGTACATCCGAAATCCTATTTTTATTGGCTTTATAAACTATGAAGGGTCATTTTCAATATTTTTTTCAATTTTAAGCACGAAGAAACGGATGAAATGGCAAAGTTGAACTTGAACAAATTCTCAAGTCATAATAGATGCAATTTTCATTTTTTTTTGTCTCTAAAAATTTAGCGTTGCGAGGGAGGGGAGGCAAAAAATCCGAAATGAAGAGATCTTCTTTGAAAACTCACAATGTTGCTCCTAATATTTGTGATAGGGGATTAAAATTTTAAGGGGATCAGCATCGATTTTCAGCTTGAGTGGTACCACATAGTAAATGTGTTGCTAAGCTTTAAAATTGAATGGGCAAACGCATTTTCAAAAAAATATTTTCACTCGTGGGGATGGGTAGTGCCTCAAAAACTGAATATCTTTCTGAGGATTTGCTCATTTAGATTTGAAGAGGCCATACCGAAACGAAAAAATTCGAACAAATTTAAGCACAGGATGAAGTATTATCGAAAAATTTTGAGGTTTTGATGTTCGATTTCCTTTTTTTGTGAAATAAAATACTAATAAAGATGACGCTTAAATCTACTTTTTCAAGTTGAATGACGGAATGGGAGAGGATGGTTGTCAGAAAGTTGTATGCACTTAAACCGCAAGAAAATCTTATGGAAATTTCATACTCCTTCACCACTCAATCATTACATCCTTAAAATCATATTTTATTCAAAACATTATTTTTTTTTTCAAGATTTTTAAAAATTTAGTCACCTGAAAAATTTTTTAAATTGAAAATTTTTTTCATGAAATGGTCTTCATAAGGATATTTTTAGCCGCGGAAAATCATCTGCGGTAATTTTCCACAATTTCCCAAAAATTGAGGAAAAACACATAGGTACAATACAATTACTTTCATTTCTGAAAAAATCTCTTCGATATTGGATCGGGAGACGGAGAGAGGAAGAGGTTAACGATGGAAAATTGTTTTTGTCGGTGATTTTTCGAGTGAAATCATTTATCGTAAAAGTATGTTTTTTTCTGTTTTCAATAGATATTTTTTAAAGCATAGCAACAATTATTTTTTCGTACCTAATTAGGTACCTAAGAAAATAGAAGCGGTGTAAAAACTAAGCACCAATGATATTTTCAAGTAAAATCATCTACATTAATACTTATGTAGGTATAATATTTACCAAGAATTTTTCAAAAAATTTGATTTTCAAACTTTTTTGAATTTTGCGTACAATGGAGGTTTCCCAACCGACAGCATAATTTCGAGCAGGAACAAAAATAGGTACATCAAAAGTTTATCCAATATTTCAAGCCCTTATGCAAGTTCATTTTTAGAATTCTGGCGAATTTTTAGGTTCAATTGAATTTTAGCACCTACAAACATGGATTACTCTCATTGGTGACCTAATTGATCGATTAAAGCACAATTTTCAAAAATTCATAATAACCATATTGGGTCAAACTCATAGTTTTCTCCAACAAAATTTATTCGCAAAAATTTAAAAATTTTCAAAAAACTTCAGTTCAGTTTGAAACTGCTCTAAAAATTGATTCATAAAATCAAAAGTAGAGTGCTTACCAACTTTTACGTTTTCACTTATATGTGTACGCTGTAAATGTATTTTTACTTCACAAAAATATAAAATTTTACTCAGCAATCACGAAATTTGAAAAATTGTAAGGACTTAATCGATCAAATCGGTTACCAATTCAAGTGCATTTGGACCATTTTTATGACCTTTTTTTCAAATCTGGAAAATCCTAAAATTATGAAGGCTCTAGAAACTTCGAAACTGCTTCAATCGAGTTGAGAGGTCAAAAATAGAGTGCAAACTAAATTTCAGATTTTTACCTCGATTCGATGAAATTTCCATACTCGGCAATTCTACATACAGGGTGTTCTATGAATCGTCTGCCAAATATAGTTTTTCGGATATAACCGGGTACCACTAAAAAAAACTTGGGATGAACATGTTGTCTATTTTGAAAATTTAAGGGGAAAATTCTGCTTCTAAAAAAATCACGTCAAAAATTTTGTTCAACTGTGGGAATGGATAGTACTTTGAAAACTGAACAAATTTTTACTTTATGACTTTTTGCCTATCTTTAAAATTGAAGGTTCTACAAAAAAAATTGTTCAAAAAAATCCTCAAAAAACGAACTGATCCAGGCAATGGAAAGTACGTACGTTAAAAACTGCAGAAATTTTATTCTGTAGACTTTTTGCCTAACATCAAAAATAAGGGGGCTAAGAGCATTTGAAAATTGAGAAAATTTGAAAATTTTTTGAAGCCCATTCATTTTGAGCGACCGTAGCTCCTTCATTTTCGATGTTAAGCAAAAAGTCTACAGAACAAAATTTCTTCAGTTTTCTACGTATTATCCATTCCCTTGATCAGTTCATTTTTTGAGGATTTTTTTGAACGATTTTTTTTGGTAGCCCCTTCAATTTTAAAGATAGGCAAAAAGGCCATAAAGTGAAAATTTGTTCAGTTTTCAAAGTACTATCCATTCCCTCGGTTGAAAAAATTTTTTGACTTGATTTTTTTAGAAGCAGCATTTGTCCCTTCAATTTTCAAAATAGGCAACATGTTCATCCCAAGATTTTTTTTAGTGGTACCCGGTTACATTCGAAAAAATATGTTTGGCAGACTATTCACAGAACACCCTGTATAAAAACGTAATTTTGAATTTTCAAAAATTTGTTAAAATTCTAAAAATGATCTTACCCAACTGAAATTTAGATAAGGAGTTTTTTTAGATGTATTTTCAATATATATAATTATGTATTTTTGTTTCGGTCTCAAATTTTATTGCCGGTTGGGATATCTCTCTCGTTAGTCAAATTTCAAGGCATCAAGGGCAATTGAACAAGGATTGGGTTAAAATCAGAACGGTAAAGTTTTTGCCGGGTCTTTATGAGGTCTAAACACAACTATCTGACTCCCCTCCCCTCATTCAACTTTTGAAAAAATCTCAAAATGCTCCACTTAAGTAGGTACCTAATCAACTACCTACCTAAACATTAAAAATCAGGATGAGACATGAGACCGAAATTAAAAAAGCCCTATAAATTATTCTACTGAAACATTTAACAGCGCCGAGTTCGATGGTGCGAAATAGGGCCAGAAACCACGTTCCAAACAACCCATTGACTAAAATGTAATGAAAAGTAATGGTACGAAGAAGAGAACGGATTCAAAGGTAGCCGTGTAGGCAGCTCTATAGCTAGGTAAGCTACATATGGTCGATGGCACAGATGCAGCGATGTCACATTTACGATATTTCGGAAAGAATTACGAGATTATCTATATAATGCTAGGAAAGTTAGGAACATGTTCAGTCGTTATTTGTGGCAGGGTAGGAGCAATACAAATTTATTCGTAAAAAATATTAAAAGGTAAGTATGCTAAAATCGCATAAATCCTCTGTTTTGACTTTTATACCACAACAATGGAAATTACCAAATAGCCTAAATACGCAGCAGTTTTTCTGCTGCGAAATGAAAAAAACACATTATAATGATAATCACCCGGGTAGATCTAGAGACTTTTTTTTTACAATTTTTTGCAATAAATTATCTTATATTTCTGGGTATTTGGGTATTTCGATTATTATGGGTGAATATGTATTTCTGTTGATGTGCGATTGTATTTTTTCCCCTGCAAATTAGGCATCTCTTTCTCCGCCTAAAACAAATATATAGGTAATTAATATAAAAATTTACCTGAGTTTCGACACTTCCTACCAAAAGCAGTACCTAGATATTTAAAACCACGTCACAAATTCGCAATTAAAATAATAAACCAGCGAGAAAACGGAAACGAATAGGTAATTACGTTTAATATTTTTTAAAAAACACCTCGCATTTCAGTTACCGGGTTTTCAACTGCTCTAAACTCAAACCGGGCATTAATTTTTAGCTAAATTGAAACCCGCTCCGACAAACTATCATTTCTAAACGATACCAATTCCCAAACTGTTTCAATCACATCGAATGGCGTGCACAATTGCATGATTCTGCCTCGAATAATAATGCGAAATGGGCACAAAAATTACCACGCGTTGCCAGAATTTTCTTCATTTTTCTTTTTTTGAAAATAAAATACGACAGCTTTGTGTAAAATTTAACCGAACAAAAATTTATATCGAAAGAAAATATCTGTTCAGCTATTAACCTTTGATCAGTTATGGGGAAATTTTCATCGAAGAATGAAAATTTTCTTCAATCTAAAGCACGCACTGGGAAAAATAATGAAAAAAGTCTACCTTTGGAAAATATTCCAATCGATAATCGCCATAAATTCTTGGCTGCTGAATGAAATCAAAGATTCGGCGTAGGCCGTGAGAGTATAATTTTTTTTTAATAGAGCCTACAACATATTAATTCGTTCGATCGATTTTGTACACCAGCTGGATTTAAAATTGGCAACGCACAAGAGCTACATAATATCTAGAAAATTTTCTCGCAGGATGTGTTGTTTGAGCGGATTCGAACTTCTGTGTTTTATCATCAATCAATTATTACATATACGACGATTTGCAAGAATTTGCTAAATTTACGTGTAAAATATGATAGATAGGTGTGTACCGAAATCAGCCAACCTACGTTGGCAGAGCAATATTCAAAATTAATTATCGATAATTCTTCGCGATGAATTGTCTTCCTGGTGTAACGTTTAACTTAATAAAGACGAAACGTGGTTTTCCTGTTACATTCAGCATCGTATCGTCATATTTTGCATATGTTAGAAATCAACGAAAATGCTGCGATTAATATGATTGATGAATGATGATTAATCCTTAAAATATGTGAGCATCCTGATAAAACACACGTCCAATAAAAGTCGTATAAATAATGTGATTTTCGCAAAGAACTTGAGCGGAAAGCCCATGAATCAAATTCGACCTAGATACAGTTTTGCATTTTGCCCAGATTTGGTATATATTAGGGGGGATCGCATAAGCGCACCCAGAAATTAAGGAAGGGAGGGACTCAGAATTCAAGGCAAAATGGTTTTTTAGTAGACGAGGGTGATACATGTGCAGATTTTAGCACAGAAAATTGAAAAATTTCAGGGTTTTTGGAATAAACGATCAATATACTCTCTAACTTTAAATCAGTCGAATTTGGTGGGATTTTGTCTTTTTGAATTCGTAAAATAAATTCAACTAAAAATCAGCGATCTTTCAATCAAAATTACTATTTTTTTTATCAATTGGAAAGTAACTGAGAAATCAATGATTTTTGGCTGAAAGATCAGCGAAAAATCACGATTCTTGGCGAATTTTTTTCGTTGATTCAAAAAAACAAAATTTTATCAAATACTGATTCAGAAGTCCCTTAACTCGAAAGGGGTTGGAGCCAGGGACCCCTCAATTTGGCTGTTTTCGTTTTTTTTTTTTAGTTTTTCACCTAAGCAGCCCTAAAAAATTGTTGAAATTTTCTGTTAGCAAGTCTTCGATATGTTTTGATTTTCTGCATCTTCTGGGCCCACTGGCATCTTAATTCGATACCACTTTGAAACCTCCACATCAGTTTTATATTTGGAATATCGCAGCAATTTGAATTACAGGAGATGACATGGAGAGGGAGAGGGGTAATTGGAGTAGGGGCAGCCTGAAAGTTGTATCTAGATCTAAAAAATACAGAATAAAATTTTTACCTCCTCCCTTCTCCGATTATTACCCTTCCATCAACACACTTGTATTTTCAATGTTTTCAATTAAAACTGGAACTAAATGTTTTTTTAATAAATTAAGGTTAAAATGATCATGATAGAGTTACTTTTACCTAGAAACGAAATTTTTCTCAAATTTTTTCTGAAACATAAAAAAGTGAGACTTTAAGGGCACAAAACACAACACAGCTAATTAAACAACACCACACTGGACCATTTAACAGCATACAAATGAAATGCAGATCTCAACTGCATTCATTCCACAGCCAAATCCAGTGGAATGTGTTACCATAATTATGTTGTCCCTTTCACACCCTTCACGCCATACAACTCGCCCCTATTAACAACCAGTTAGTATCATGACTAATTGGCTATTGCAAGGACACATTACTGTCTTGTCTTAAACTCTCTCGATAGCCGCGAGTTGGAAACCTATGAGAAAGACAAAGACCACCACCAACTGTCCCTCACACATGCATAAGAGAGAGACAGAAAACAACCAGGCAAAAACGTAATCTTACATTTTGTAGGGTTACTTACTTGAAATAGTGATAAGAGTTGAAAATGGTGGAAAATTTTGTTCTTGAGTAAAAGTACTGCCGCTGATCATTTTGCTGTTAATTCATTCAAAAAAATCCAGATTTTATTGACTTTTCAATTTTTTGAAAACGTTCAAAATAGAAGTGTGATGGAGGAGTAAACACCGAATTTGGAGATGATAAAAATTATATTTCGTCTTTTTTAGGTCTGTATATGTTACGCCTAATCCATGTAATTGGCTAATGCATGAAATAGGCAAAATTTTTGCTTATTTCATGAATTTTGCCTAATTCGTGAAATTTTATTATTTGTGAAGCCGCATACGAAAAGGGGGCATTGCCCAAAAAAACGAGTTTTGAGTTAGTGATTGATCCTTCTATAAAATTTCACGTAGAATCTGATGAAAATATCGCCAGTTCGATTACTCGACTTTAAAGTGTTGAAAAATGTCTTTTAAAAAAGGCAAAAAAATCAAAAATGCTCAAAAATGCTCAAAAAAATGTTTGTTTCTTTTCTTTATTTTCGCATACAATACGATGTAGAATCCAGTAAAATCATCGCCGGATCGAATTTACCCTTTGAAATACGAAAATAATGATTTTTGAGTTTACTAAAAAAAGGAGAAAAAAATTCCCAAAATCAAAAATTCTCAAAAAAAATCATATTTTTTTTATTTTTGCATACAATACGATTTGGAATCCAGTAAAACCACCGCCTGATCGAATTTTCCCTTCGAAATATGAAAATAATGATTTTTGAGTTTACTAAATAAAGGGGGGGGGGATTGTAAGTCGTCGACATATCGCCGATGAGCGCGAATAATTCAGCGAAATGACGCTAGACTGTGTCAAGGTCACATACAACTAGAAAAAATTCCCACCGGGCCTTCAAATTCAAATAAAAAAGAAAAAAACACGTTCAAAAATTAAAACACGTTTTTTGAGCAATGCCCCCTTTTCGTATGCGGCGTCACATTTGAAGTTTTTCATAATTTTTCGTATTCCATTGAAAAAAATTTAAAATATTTCAGCATAGAGAGCAATAACATTCATCATGTTGCTTCCATTAGAAAATTTTTTATACTTATTGGGAAATTTAATAAATGAATTTTTTTTATAACATGAAAATTTTTCTAATGAAAGTAACGTAATGAATGTTATTCTGAAATGTAGCTGAAAGTTTGCTTTCTATGCTGAAATATTTTGAATTTTTTCCAATAGAATACGAAAAATTTTGAAAAACTTTACATAATAAAATTTCACGAATTAGGCAATTATACATATCTACAACACAACGTACCTACATAACTGTCGGTTTAAATCCATATTTTTTGACAGAAATTTTTTTTGAAAAAAATTGAAAAAAATACACCCACGACGCGACGCAGGCATTGAGGTAAATATTTGAAAATCGATAGATAGGTCTTGGTACCCTATTTTCGACCTACCAAATCGATTGGAAGTGGTTTCGAGAAGTTTTGGAGGCAATAAAAAAATTTTGAATTACTTCAAAAATTTTCTAGAGGCTCCAAAACGCCTTGAAACCACCTCCAATCAATTCGTTAGCTCGAAAATAGGGCATATACCAAATTTCAGTTTTTTTCGTAGATTAGATACAATTTTTATATTTTGTAAACAATTGGGGTAATTTTGAACTTTCAAAAATTCACCAAAATTCGAGAAATAAATTTGAGTATCTGAAATTTTTAATATAGAGATTTTGTATTATGCACTTTCGATTTATTTTTGTTTCGGTCTAAAATTGTTATACCAGTTGAGTACCTCCTTTGTTAGATTGAAAACTAACAAAAAAATCGAGAAATCGCCGACCTTTCGGGCCGGGCCTCTAGTTCCAACCCTCTTTTAAGAAGAAAGCTGGAATTTTTCATAGAAAAATTTCGACTCAAAAGGTATCACCTCCGTGAATTTGGTCAAAATCCAGTTTTCGATCCACTTTAATGTATTATATTATTTCTATAGATAATTTAATGTGTTTTTCTCATTTTCGGGACAAGTTTGTTACGAAAAAAACACATTTTTATGGTAAGCCGACGAATATAACCCTGACAGAAAGGACAAAAATCTCATAATCAGGAGCAATATATCGCATGACAAATGCTCCCTTTTCAATTGCCAATGTTATGGTAATAAAGGATAACAAATGATATTGAGAAGTGAAATGTTGCCAAACCTATAAGTAAATCGTCCATTAGCCTGTTCAACCGTCAACATCAACATATTTTAATGTTACAGCCTCGCCGACACAATTTACATTACCTTCGTGTTGGAAAAATATTGCATCGTTTGTACGAATCAATTCGTTCCGTTGAAAGCGAACAGGATCGTAACCTAAAAAAAACTTTCCGCGGCAGAATAGGTATAGGACTATCTATCGTAAAATTGCGCGAGCAGGGCGAGAAAAAAAAAGTATTTCCTCGGCATCTCGGCGTTTCATAACAATAAACTCGCGTATTCATCCGCGTACTTGTTATCTCCATAAAAACAATTAGCTCGTATAATCTAAATTATAAATTTTTGATAAATCGTTTTCACGTCATAATAATACTTCCCCATAAATTAATATCATTACGCATTTTAACCTTAAATCAAACAAACAGACAACGTTTAAACGCTAACGGCCGGAATAGTGTAGCATTTATTTATTTTAAGGTCATTATTTTAAATGTCATTTATGTACAATTTTATATAACGCTATTTAGTATACGTCTCGTGGTCTGTTCCAAGCCGCAAATTTGCCATCATTTTGAAATTTTCTCAACGATTATCGACTTTAAATATCACGTTAACTCGCTTCCACATATTTGTATACGCATATTATATGTTCGGGGTATAGAGTAAATCGTGTTTTGTATAATGAAATCATACTGCCGGTAAATTGGCTTATTTAAATGTTAACGTGTAAGTATTGATCTACCAATTAGATACTAATGAAATCCCAATTAGATATAAAATTAATAATCGTGAAACTACGACGAGTCCTATTTACTAAATCGTACATCATTCCGGAATGATTTATCATAATGCTCTGCGTCGTAGAGAGGCTCTAATTTTATTTTTTCCCCTATTAGTAAGTACATATTATACGGGTTTAATTTATCGCGCAGTTTCAGCCTTTCTGAAGCCTTTGGCAAAATTTTAATTTTATTCGGGATTTTTAAACGTTTTTAGAGGTAGAAAAAAAGCAAAATGGTGCAAGGCTACAGCAAAAGTTTTAAAAAAATTAAATTTTCAAAATTTGTAAAAAGAATTTTTAAATTGTTATGTTGGAGAAATCGTTTTGGAAATGTTTGGGTAAAATTGTTGAGACATTTTTTAAAAGTTGTTAATGAGTTGGGTTGAGATTCCTCAAAAACAAACAATCGGACTTATTTTCAATAAGTATTCTTTATTAGCTTACTTTTCTAATTTTTCACTATAAAAATAAATTTTTAATAAAATCAAAAGTTGGCAGCACTGATTTTTATATCAAAAATAGTTTTTTTACATTGATGTTTGAATCTAGGTTGAGTTTTGGTCACCAAGAGAACGCTATTTCGTTTTACAGAAAATTTAAAAAGCTTCATTTTTTTAACGACCCGCAACTTTTCAGCGAGTAATGGTTAGGTACCTTAAAAGTGCTTTTCGGTCTTTTTTTTCTACACCATTTTAAGTGAGATTCGCTCATGAAAAATAATTACATATAATCGTTTTGAAAATGACCAAATTTTGAGGACTCTCCCATCCTTGCCCATATGAGCCAGGAGGTTCAATTTTTTTTAGTGAATTTCTAACTAAAAATTAACCATTCCTATGAATTTCATCAAAATTCAAGGCATGGTTTCTCTCGATTTACCCCAATCTACATATATCCAGGATGATCTTTTGCACTTACGTTAGTAGTGTTCAGAACATAAAGCAACGTGGTAAAAATTTCACTTCCCTGATTCCATTCTTACAAATTCCCCCCCCCCCCAGCCACATTATCTAACTATTCAACAATTTTATTAAATTTTTAAAAAATTGAAAAAAATTTATTAGTAGGTATGGATCCTTTTACCCGGAAATATCATTCACGTCGATTTCTCATCTGTTTTCCATTTTTCATGGGTCCTTAAAAACATCACTTTAAAATGAAAATAAAAATTCAAAAGAATTCTTACAAATTAAGTAATATGATGTTTATATGAATATTTTAACCCCCAAAATTCATCGACACATTTTTTCGAAAAATTGGAAAAGTGTGGAAATCATCACTGATGATTTTCATGGGTTAAAATATTCACAATATTAATTCCATTGAGAAATTTTTTTTCCTAAAAACATTTCTTTATAATGTGATTTATTAATTACAGGTATGACAGAAAATATTTCAAATCTGGATTTGTTTCAATGTTTGAGAAAAAAGTGCTTACTTCAAATCTAAATTACTCGGCTTGCGTTATTTTAAAACGAAAAAACAAATAGCACATAAAATACACTAGAAACACATTATCACAATAAACATCCACTCAGTATTATACAGGGTGTACCGTCTCAATAGTAAAGCCCGTTGGCCAGTTTAGTGCAACACCAACTGAGTCGATGTAAGTAGTTTTGCCTACCATTGGAATTGAAGGGGCAGATTTATACACTTGCACTCTCTCTAGAATTTTTCTATGCGGTTGATAATTTTTGTAGGTGAACTAGGGTAGGTGTACCGGGGCAAATATTTAAAAAAAAAAACATGAAAAAAGTTAATGATTTTTTCTATTTTTGTGAATAACTAAAAAAGTTGCCTTCTTCCGCTACCACTATTAGCAATGTTTCTCGAACAAAAAACTTCGATCTTTCCAATGGCGCAAACCCCACTCCTCTATCATGCTTCAATCAAAAGTTACAAGCTTTTAATTTTGAAGAAAAACACAAAAAAGACTTACTTTTTTGATTTTTATAATTTCAAAAATTCATATCTTTGTGACAAAATGAGACAGGTAGATGAGGTTTGCAGCATTGAACTTACCAAGTACATATTATACTAACCAAAATAAAAATTGTATCTTCAAATTTTTCATTAAAAAATTTTTTTAGATTAAAAAATTAATTTTTATTTGAAAAATTGAAGTAAATCATTCCAACATTATGAAGCGTAATACAATATAAGTTCAATGCTGCAAACCCCATCTATGTATGTACCTGTCTCATTTTGTCACAAAGATATGAATTTTTGAAATTATAAAAATCAAAAAAGTAAGTCTTTTTTGTGTTTTTCTTCAAAATTAAAAGCTCGTAACTTTTGATTGAAGCATAATAGAGGAGTGGGGTTTGCGCCATTGGAAAGATCGAAGTTTTTTCTTCGAGAAACATTGCTAACAATGGTAGCGGAAGAGGACAACTTTTTTAGTTATTCACAAAAATAGAAAAAATCATCAACTTTTTTTCATGTTTTTTTAAATATTTGCCCCGGTACACCCACCCTAGTTCACCTACAAAAATTATCAACCGCATAGAAAAATTCTAGAGAGTGTGGGCTACACGTTGCCGCAAAGAGCAACTTCTTACCTATCTTGGTTGTTGAGTAGCGCACGGTCAAAAATTCGAAGCGTATAAATCTGTCCCTTCAATTCCAATGGTAGGCAAACCTACTTACATCGACTCAGTTGGTGTTGCACTATTACTGGCCAAGGAATTTTTATTATTGAGACGGAACACCCTGTACATTTGCGGGTGGTCTAAAAAACAAGCACAGTTTTACTCATACCTCCTGGGCCCAATTTCGGGTTATCAATCAAATAGACTACCAAAATGTGTTCGAGAGGGTTGAAAACATACATTTTGATACCCCGCCCGCATAATTTTTATAGAAATTTTGAGTTTTTCCCCCACCTCCAAGAGCCCAATTTGGATTATAAACCAAATAGACTTCAAAAAACGTGTTAGGGGGTGGGGGGTTGAAAACATACATTTTGATACCCACATGATTTTTTTCGAAATTTTGGGTTTTGCCCCACCCCCTCACAGGGACCAATTTTGGGGTTTCGACAAAACCGATATGAAAAATGAATTCAGTGCCTCAAAAAACTCCCGTACAGCAATTTTCAGAATTCATATTTGATTTTAACTATGTACTTTTGGTCACCTAATTTTTTTCTCAGACCACTGTGCGTTGCGTCGTAAATCTACGTTCGACTTTTTTTTCACTCTTACATTTTTTTCTCATTGGACTCCGATTTTTTCTGCACGACCCTTCATACATTGAAAGATTTTTTAGTAAAAATTTTGACGGGAACATTCAACCTTTTTTAATAAACAAAATTGACTATTTTATTAAAATATCAATGCACTTCATTTTTTTCAACTTGTTTCTTTTTTTCGATATTTTCCAATAAGTACTTTTTTCATTTTTTTTAAAAAAAAAACCTATACCTACACCTATCCTAATTTTTTTTTAAAAAGAAAATACATCTTAGACATTTTTACATTATCACAGTTTGCATAGACCTTATAGTTAACATAGACCGCGCTTCACCATTGTTTTTTGCGTTATCAGTTGCTCCAACATATGTGGATTCTATAAGTGAAGTAGTTCCAAACAAACAGATATTTTGATCATTTTGTTGAAAATTGTGGAAGTTTTAAATGAAAAGATATATTTGGAAACGTGCATAATGTGCTTGCTTCCACAATATTCAACAAAATGATCAAATTTCAAAAAATTGCGAATTTTAATCTATACAAAATACTGATAATTTTTGTTTGTTTGGAACTACTTCACTTATAGAATCCACAGATCTTGGAACACGGATTTTATCACAAAGCGCGGTCTAATGACAGTTTGGAGAAACAGTGCTGCCAATATTAATTCAAAATTCAAACACTAAGCCCTAGTTATTATTATTTTTTTAAATAAAATATATCCTAGACATTTTTACATCATGTTACATAAGACAATGTAGATAGACAGTGCTGCCATTATTGCAAATTTAACTGTTTTAAAAAAAAATCAAACTTCATAACCTTTCATTAAAATGTTAATGCACTTTTAAAAAATCATAACTTTAACATTTTTACATTATTTTTTAATTTAAGCAAACAGTGTTGCCAACAATTCAAATTTAAACATAAAATTCATAACTTTTTAAACTCATAAGGCAACACTGAATAAACTTACGCAAAAATGTTGCACAAAAACGTTACACTTTTCAAATATTTACCCCAGGCCTAAGACACCTTCAAGTCAAAAAAACATTTTCCACAATTTTCCAACATTTTTTGAACGCAGACCGATTTTAAGGCTGAGGAGCGAGGGGTAGAATCAAAGGAATGAAAATTTTATCAGGTCGTTACAAAATCTAGACGTAGGAAACCTCTTAGCTACCTCTTCAACTTTTCAGAAAAAAAGTGCAAAACGTTCACTCCTAAATACCTCATAAAAAGTTTTCGACAACTCAAGAAACTAATTTTTCAAAACACATCTTTGATGTTAATTTTTTGGCATGTTTTTCATTCAAAATGTAACAAAATTACAGAACGTACTAAATTTTACACGAGTACTCACTCAAAATCAATTTCAACGTTCTTAGACATAATTACTTTATATTCAAAACAGATATTTTTATAGGTAGGTTTGCTTTCACGTATACCTCAAGTAAGTCAACGATACAAGCCAGAAAGAGATCCTTTATGATGTTTTCATTAATCTAATTTCAGTAATAATCCTTCATGTATTTATGCTACTTGCTGTCGGTTGATTTAATGAGCATCTTATAATCTTTTGAAGCGATTTCGCTTCAGTGAAGTCGCAACAACGTCTTAACGATTAGTGCAGTAGTTTTATTTGCCTACAGGTGATTAAAGGAGAACATTTTATGTCTACGTATTTAAAACACCTTTTATACTACATCACGTAGGTATACAAAATATGGGTAAACATACTCTACATTTATCCAGTGAAATAATTACCGTATTACTTTGTAGCATTTTGTGTTTACTTCCAGCGAATAAATAATAATAATTGCAACAGATGTACCTATCTATCTATCGCAAAAATTATAATTTCATGTCATCGATGATTTTACTGTATGAAAAGAGTTGTATGTATTTATCTGTCAATTAATCGTTCAGCATTTATGCAGAGATGTACCTACCTATTAAATACTTGTTTAATTAGGACTGATTTAATGGCAGTTTGATTTGCATTTTTTACACACATTTACACAGTTTCGTATAATATACAATACCTACCTGATATTAATTTGAAAGAACATACTTTCTTTTTGCATGTGCCTATTGGTAAGTATGCTATAGAAATGTCATTATTTGTATCAAATCATTCGCCGAAAAGTTTTACGTCCCAAGAGAAATTTCAAGCAATAACGACAAAAGTCAGCTGATAGATGAGTTGGTACGTGTTAAGCCTTTAAAGTACCTACATAAAAGAAAGACACGAATATTTACCTACTCAACTGGTATAAATCAATCAAAACTTTTGAAATTGGAAATTAGATACTCGAGTTGTTAGGTACCTTTCGCTGAATTATTCAATTTTCGACTCATAAGTGAACGAAATTTAAATATCAAAAGGGATATTTCACAGATGAATTCATTATCAACTGCCGATCAATTTTATAAATACCTTCAGCCATCATCTTGAAATATCTCTATAATTAACTCAGCAACGTGCAATCAAATATCGATTAATTTAAATTTACTCCATAGGACCATTTCAAGCGCCTTATTTTTAACCAGGTTGAAAATACGATTCGATCTGTTTACCTAAAGACCCACATACGACGAAGAAACTATTCCAATTCCAGCCGAAATCATTGTAGGCTCGTATGAAATTTCAAAATAAGCCCAATTCTCGCGAGTCTCGGCCTCAGCTGATTTTTTTTTACCAGTGAAAAACATTCGAGATAAAAAGCCGTGTTTTATTACCAACGTGTCTCGTGGGAGACTACGTTCTATACCGGTGCAACTAATTCACTCTATTTTAATTAATAACAAGGCGTAGAAACGTTTACCGAGGAAAATATTCAATGATTCAGACCATTGAAAGTATTACCTTTTCATAGGATTTTTTTTGCCTTTTATTCATACGGTGAACATTCTTACGAGTTCGGGGACTCGAGACGCGACGGTGTTGGCATTTTTTGCGAAATAAAATTACACTGAGAAAATATTAATATTTCAAGCATCGGCAAAATATCATGCATATTTAAAAAGTCACCCTAGTATAACAATTTAGCACGGTGAAAAGCACTGACGCGTCTATCTTGTCAGACGGTTTAATTATGCATGTAGTGAGGCGTCTGCACAAACGCAAGAAAAAACAATAACAACGAATAAATGAATACGAATAGGTGGTAAAAAAATATATATATGAAGAAAAATTTAAGAAGATAACGTCGGCTTGGAAGGTTGTACATGTACAATTGTGGCCGCATTTCCCTCAACGGATTCCCCGATTGCCAGCAATAGGTAAAGTTGGTGAAAGTTTTTTTTTCGTCCTTTTTTCCCGTTATTTAGTGCCTTGTTTCAGTGAACAAGAAAGATGTCATCTGATACCTTAAGGAATTCCTACACATACATGTAAGACTTTAACAGCAGAATAAGCCCATACATCTTATGCGAGTTCTTTTTTTCAGGCTTGTTTGACTTTTACAATGAGAACCTCTTTGCATTTTATCGAGTTTATTCCGACTTTACAGATCGCTTTCTATTTGCAAAAACTTTACACAATGGTGAACCCTCCACATCGCCGCGATAACATTTTATCAATTTGCAATATACTTAGCCTTCTCGATTCAATATCTATACTGTGTGATTTATAACAAATAAGCCGTATTAATCACACGAAAATGCAAAACTTTTTTGTAGAAGTTTTTTTTTCAGATGAAAAAAGTAAGTACCTTACTTTTTTATTGAATTATACAATTGGATACTTAGGTATTCATATTAATCTTATCGCTACACCTCGAAATTATTTTTAAACGAATCGACCACAGTGGCAGCTTCAATTTACGAGTAAAAAACTATCCTTGCAAAACAGGAAAAATAGGATCAACTGGAAAAGAAAGAATTTTATATTTCCTTTTTACCAAATATAAAATACAAGTAAACTGCATGTCTTGGAAAATGATCCGTCGCGTGAAATCTGGAACAGATATACGTACTACCGAGAGAAATATTTATTAGATTTGAATAAAAATAGGAAGCAATTTTTTCTTCTCGGTAAATCCCACAACCACATTTCAGCATTATTCCCGTGACAAAAAAAGCTAAAATGTTGAAAAAGAGGATTTCAAATGAAATTTTGTTTTGTTCGAATAATAAATTTCAAATTTTGATATGAAAATTATGAATCACGAGTATAAAATGCAAATGCTGATCATTTGGAGAATATTTCAGATGATATATTATTGTACTGGGTGTGAGCTGAAAAATGAGAAAAGTGGAATTCTTGAAACACAAAATAATCAACAAACGTTATTTTCCAAAAGTTTGAAAACAAGATTCACAGTTTGTGTAACAGAGTGGATCAAAAAAATGAAATTTGATCTCCGAGTCGTTATCTCGTGAAAAAATTCTATAGTCATAATATATTTTTTTTAATTTCAAAAATTGTTCATATTTTTCAGGGCTTATGGATTGGAGGGACTAGGTATCTGAAGTAGAAAACACGATTTTTGGGAAGAAATCAATAAAGGGTATAGCTGGATAAGGGGTGGTTTTGGCCCCAGCCCCGATTTTTGATCTAATGCCCCCAGATTGTGTACCTTGATGAAAAAAAATTCTGGAAAAAAATTTGGCCCCCAACCCCCTCCCTTTCGGAGCTATGGCCATTTTATTGCATCATTTTCAACAATTTTTAATTCCAATGGAAGTGAATGAATGTTACAATGGCTTGTGGATTTGTGGTGTAGGTGTTAGAAAAATCATATTTTCGTTCAAAAATTTGTTTTCTTAAGCATAGATAATACTGCTGAAATGTACATATTTATGAATTGCTTTAGGGATGATTTGTACATTTCGATACATTATACCTACCTATTTTTTTGCAAGAAATAAACTTTATTATAATGACTGAAAATGCATAAAATCTATTTTATTTTCAAGAATTTTTAATTTCAACGGAAGTGAAGGAAATTTTCTGTTTTTTGGCACAATGTTACATTTTGTAGAAGGGGTTTTGGTCGTTTCTTTGGAAGAAAAACCGAAAATTACAAAAACCCTTCAGAAATATTGTTATTTTGGCTGATTTTTCAAATCTTGAGCATTTTATACGCAAAGAAATGGCCAAATGAGAAAACTAACATCGGATTCGTGTTAAGCAGGTCAAAATACCCCGATAAACACCCTTTTCGCGATCATTTTACTTTAAATGTCGAAATTCACCTTTTTCACTGATTTTTCAAGACAATAAAACTAAATTTCGAGATTTAAAGTAAAATGATCGCAAAAAGCGTGGTTATCGGGGTATTTTGACCTGCTGAACACAAATACGGGATTGGTTTTTTGATTTTCTCGTTTCTTTCCGTATAAAATGCTCAAAATTTCAAAAAACCTGCCAAAATAACAACATTTTTTACGGTTTTTCGCAATTTTCGGCCCTTGCGCCACCTCAATCGCCAAAACTGAATACGTGACGTGAATCTACGTCAAAAAACACGTTTTTAGGATATTTTCAAAAATTAGTCGAACTTCGCTGTTTAGTTTTTTTTTACAGTTGAAAATTTCAAATAGCCAAAACCTCATGAAGGAGTGCACCAAAATTAATGAAAAAATTATCGCGAATAGACCTCTACGAGATGTAACTTTGTGCCAAAGAACAGAAAATTTCATTCACTTCCATTGGAATTAAAAATTATTGAAAATGATGCAATGAAATGGCCATAGCTCCGAAAGGGAGGGGGTTGGGGGGCCAAAATTTTTTCCAGAATTTTTTTTCATCAAGGTACACAATCTGGGGGCATTAGATCAAAAATCGGAGCTGGGGCCAAAACCACCCCTTATCCGGCTATACCCTTTTTCCTATTTTTCTCCATGGGTGGAAAAATGTGAAAATTATAAAAAAGATAGAATATTTGTTATGAAAAAATATGCTTTCCAGTCCGAATAGTCATTAAAATGAGTTCTAAAAAAGATTTAAATCATTTTTGGAATTTTTAAAAGTTTTCGATTATTGAATTTTTACAAATTTTTGACAACTTTGAGGTCCGGAAGAAAAAATTAGTTACGTCACAACCCTTCACCTAAATTTTCTTGAAAATGTTTTCAAAAGTTTCAAAGACGAAAAAATTGTGAGAATGTGTACCAACTTTTTTCTAAAAATTTACTATGCAGTATGACACAAAAGTCTTGTCCACTTGAGATACTTCTCAATGTCTCGAGACTGAAAAGATATACGGAGACGTCGGCGAGAGTTGAAACGCTATAGTGTTCCCAGTGATGAGAGCATTGAAGGCCGATTAGTCATATTTTCAGGCCAACACACAGGGGGTCCAGTCCAGTGTTGCCATTTTAGCATAATTATGCCAGATTTGGCATAATTTTTTTCTTTGGTGTTTTTGGCTTCCTGGCATAATTTTATGATGCAAGGAGGCCAAAAACAAAACAAAAAAAATTTGCGTGATTTAGCATAATTTTGGCATAGTTATGCTAGAAATGGCAACACTAGGTCCACCCTCTTGAGAAACCGGTTTGGATCAAAACGGTGGGGTTTCGGTTTTTTTGTGAAATGAACTCTACAAACTGACCCAAATGAAATGTGGTATGTTTTTTGAAACTGGTTCAGCAGTTTCGAACCAGTTGTCATTAATATCTAAAAAGAAGTGGAGATATGAAAAAAAGTTTGAAACACAAGTTGTAGAGAATTAAAAAAAACATTTTTCATTCCATAACATTTTTTCCATCTTGCATTGGCTCTTCTCCATTGCTAGACGAAAAAAAAATACACAACGTGAAATGTTCAGTTTTTAATTCTTTACCACTTTTATTTCACACTTTTTTTGATATCTCCACTTTTTTGAAACCGGTGCTAGACAATCCCAATTTTTCCAAGTTTCTTGAGTAATTTTTTTTTTCAAGTCGATAACCGGTTATCAAGAGAGGAGATATCAAAAGAAGTGTGAAATAAAAGTTTTAGAGAATTAAAAACTAAACATTTCACGTTGTGAATTTTTTTCATCTAGCAATGAAGAAGGATACCTATGGCTTGAAAAAGCAAAAATTATACCTCAATTTTTGGTACAATTTCTTTCTATTGCAAGATGGAAAAAAATAATGGAATAAAAAATGTTTGTTTTTTAATTCTCAACGACTTTTGTTTCAAACATTTTTTCATGTTTCCACTTTTTTGGATATTATTGACAACTGGTTTGAAAGCGCCGAACCGGTTTCAAAAAAACATACCACATTTTATTTGGGGCTGTGTATAGAGTTCATTTCATAAAAAAATCGAAACCCCTATTTTCTGACCTAAACCATTTTCTGAAGGGGTAGACCCTTAGGTCAAAATTGGACAAAAATAAAATTATCGAATATGCGATTATTTTTTCTGAATAATCGATTAATAATCGCCCAACACTACTTTTCAGTTTTGAGATATTGAGAAGTATTTAAAGTGGACAGGACTTCTGTGTCATACTGTACTTCTAATCAATAATCTGTGAACATTTCAACATTTTTTATTCACCTCCAATGAATTTTCTGTATATAGAAGACAAATACATAGGTATCTCCAAAAAGAGTGCAGCGAGGGGTCAAAAATTTGTGTAGAGAGTTTCTACATCGGAGCAGGAGTAAAATTTAGATCATTTGACCCATTTTGGATCAAAGACTGATTTCACCATATTATAGAAAGATGCTCTTTCTGACTTATAAAATTTAACTATACAAACTCCAAGAAAAAATTCTAAACCTTCGCGTATGTTAACAACGATAGTAAAATTGATGATGAAAAAACAAATAACGAATGAATGGGTAATAAAAAGTGATAACTTGGAATGTTCGTAAATTTGTGACCATCTTGAAATTTATTACTCACTCATGAAGTTGATTCGTTGCATACGACGTGAAAGAGCGTTTACATGATGTACTTACACAAAGAAATCAATTTCGCTTTGTATTAAAATAAAATATGTGAACATAGGAAAATCAGAAAATATTTCAACCACCTCACAAACCAAAAACGAGCTGAAGGTGACCTATTGGAGGAGCAAAAAATCAAAAATTTCCTACCAAATAATAGAATTTTAAATGAATTTTTTCACTCGAAATTCCATTTTTCCTATTTTTTAAATCTCAGACAAACTTTTTTTTTTGAAAAATCACCACTTTTGAAAATTTTTCGAATCGAGCCTAATTTTTTTCACAAAAAAATCAATTTTTTAATAACAGGGAGAGGGGCAAGCTTATCTCTTTACTTTTTCTAGTTCGGTTTAGTCCAGTCAAAAAACTAAAGAAAATATTTTTTCAAATGTAGAGTTTTATTTTTTAAAAACGATTTCTTTTTTTTAATTTCTTTTTTATTTTATTTTAATGGAATTCAAAGAACTTTTGTTCTTTTAAAACCCAAATATAACTTTCTTAGTTGACAATTTTCAGTAACATTTTAAATTTTTAAATGGATTTTCACCAGAGAACCTCTTGTAACTGTTTGAAGAAATTGAATCAGAATCGATAATTGAAAAAATATTTTCAATTTTTTCGAAAAAGAACGACCCTATTGAATTTGAAAATAGCAATACGTCTGTGCAACGTTATTTGTTTACCTCAACAATTACATTGTCTTCTAGCTATGTTTCGCTGAACAAGACTGGGACACCCTATTATAAGTATATGTATTTCTATCCCCATTTTCAAACTTGAATATACCCCAGCATTTCCATCTTTATTAATTTCAACCCCTCTACTAAATTGCATATAATATTCATATTCACAAGCAAAACACCTTTACATGTATTCCATTAAACGAAGAAAAAATCAATGCACGTTTTCAAAGACCACAAATACCTCGCGCAATTAAAGTTTTAATAAAAAAAAACATATTCCGGTTCTTTTGATTTTCGTTCCATTAATTAAAAAACACAATTGCTAATTCACTGAACAGCGAATGCACAAGATGCGGATTTAAATTAAAAGCATACTTTTACAAACGTAACTACGTAAGTAAGTACACAACACGGGCAAGGCCGCGAGAAACGAAAGAAAATTAACTTTCAGTTAAACGTAACAAAAAAGTTCACCAACTCGGTACCATTACAACCGCGAAACTTTATCAAAACATTATTTTTAAGATTCGTTTTCCCTTTCGCGTATTCGTATTTTTTACCTGATTCAAAACCCGAACGATTCAAAAGTCGTATATTATACGAGCCTTTTATTTTACATGCTACATTGGATGCTTGGCAATATCTACCTTCTAATACTTTTAATTTTTATAGCTACGTAATTTACCCGGGCATCGAAGCTATAAAAATATAGTCAGGTAAATTATAAAATGAAAAAAGACAAAAGGCTTTTAAAAAGTTGAAAACTATACTGGAATACTTTTCATCTTAATATCGAATACCTTTCTACTTTATAAGCTTCGATAAGTATTTCCATTTTGAAAAAAATCATTCATTTTTGACGATCCCATGGTTCAAATTTAATTAATTTTTTTGACAAAAATATCGGATGGAAAAAATAATTTAAAATTGAACATTATTACGACGATGAATGAGAAAAAAACGCCCCCTTAAAACGTGAACACGCTTCATCGAACAATTTAAATAATGACTTAAGAATTTCTTAAACGTCAAAAAGAGAAAGTCCGAATGAAAAATTCAATGAGAAAAAAATACATAAAATGAAACAAGAAACGGAATTTTCGCAATTGATTCCAATTCGTTTATACGAGTAATAACATCCGAAGTCGTATTTTTTGAATTTAAGACGTTCAAGAAATGTTTCTGTCCAATTTTATGATACAGTAGGGATATTATGTTAAAATGGTATTGGCGATAATGAACGAATAACGTTATCCAACTTCAAACGCATTTCACTAGTTTTTTCTTCATTGGTTCGCCTCAACGTTGGGAAAAAATTGCTCTTCGAAGTGCTTACGTAACTAAATTTGTGTTCGTTTCTTTTTTGATACCTTATTTTTACACGTAGGTATTTATCGATAGAAATGCCATGAATTTTAAACATTTCATTGGTGTAATCTAAATACTTCCATCAAACGATAAAATGACAGTTTCTGTATAAAATTATACACTTTTGAAATCAAAGTGACGATTAAGTGTCTTTTTTAAACAGAATACTCGTAGGTTAGATCAAAACAGACATTCCATCACCTTTCATCTACACATAAAGCAGCACGAAAAAGAGGAATGAAGAAGAGAATGGTGCGGATAAGGAAGTTTTTCTTTTTTGAAAATTGAAACTCGCCGTCAAATGAATTCAACTTGAAATACGAGTGGTAAGTGTCACGAACTGGCTCTTCTGGAAATTTTTTATTTAGTTTTATACATGCTATTTTCGAAATTATCATTTCGAAAAAATACTTCCTACCTGTGGGAAAATTTCCAAAAGAATTGACAAATGTGATAAAATGTACTATTTATAAAGTTTACTTGAAAGCTATTTTTCATCGTTTTAATTGGAGATACCCACCATATACGCCTGCTTCGATCTTTTGATGTTATCTTTGCAACTACCCATTTATATCACTTATATCAGCATAATGTAAGTAAGGTGCAGTGGGGTAATTGCAAAATCGGGGTATTTGCAAAATCAGCTTCTGGAGGTCAGTTAACATAATTTTTGATCGCGCCATTTTTTGGTAGGTTAAGGCACATCTATTACCTATATACTCACTCAGTTTGAACGAAACCGGTGCACGCATTTGCTTTGTGGAAATGTTTTTATCAACATGTGTCAAAATCACTCATAAGTAAAGTTGAATCAGTTTTTTTCAAAATGGTCAAAAACGTACAAAGTAAAATTTTTTTGAACTGATTTTTGTTGATTAATTATAGTAATAGATCTAAGTTAAAGCTAAGACTATCATTTTTGAAAAATTTTCATTACATTGGCGGAAAAATGCGTTTTTGCATTTACCCCGAAAAAGGTCATGCGGGGGCAATTGCAAAATCGAAAATATTTATCATTTTATTTATACCCTCAGAATTTTTTAAACGATTTTTAGATGTAAAATGGGTCGAAAATACAAAAAAAAGAATACTAGTTCTTCAAAAGTGTGAAAATTTATATTAAATTTTTGATTTTTACTTACAAAATTTTTGCATTTTTTGCATTTTTGGGAGTTATTATCAAAATATTTTTCAAATTTCATCAAAATTTTGTGTTTTCCAATAAAATACGTCATACTTATCACGAGTGATCATTTGTTTTCAATTTTTAGCTCATTAAAAAAAAATAAAAATAAAAATAAAAAATGAGATTTTTTCACTTCCTTAAAAAATTGTTTCTTTCGCGGATATCTCCGACAAATTTTGATCAAACGAAGGTTATGAGTATATTAAAAGGTAGTAAATTTTACGTAGATTCCGATTTGACCATCAAAACTGAAAAAAAAATGAGCACCTTCAGAAATAATTTACGATTTGGCATTTGCCCCATGGCGGGGTAAATGCAAAAACGCAATTGAAAAATTTTTTAATTTTATTTTCTCATAAATTTATGAACTAAATGATACGAAATTTTTCCCACCAATAGAGAACCCCTTGAAGTTTGTGTGACAGAAATTTCAGGTTGATTGGTGCCATAGAGCCGGCACAGTGAACCGGCAAAGTGTCACTAATCAAAAAGTGGTTTGCAATTGCCCCACTGCACCTTATACAAATGATTATATTTATGGGTTCTTTTCTTCGAGAAAAATACAGAAATTTTTCTCTTGAAAGGAAATACGCTTTTAAATCACTTCTCTAGTATTTCTATAGAAAAATCACGAAATTCAGTAACTTTCATTTTCATTTTTTTAATCATCTCCTTGGCATATTGACAAGAAATATTCAGATGAAAGAAATTAAGAAGATTAAACTCGATGAGTTTTTATTGAGATATCAAAGTTTATGACGAAATTTAAAAACAAAAAAATCCGATAAAATAATACAAATTTTCCAAAAAGCTAATATTTTAAAGTTGTCGCGATTACCATGACAAATTTTTATGATTAAGTTTTGATAAACCGAAGGAGTGGAGGAAGAGAAGATGGTTGTTTTCACCTATAATTCATACGAGTGAATTTAATTTCGTTATTACATCTCGATTAGAACAAACCATAAGAGACAGTGCAGAGGGGCAACTCTTCTTTACTTAATGATAAGATGGCATTCTTAATATTTTCATTAGAAAAACAGGAAAAAAAAAGAAGGAAATATTTACATTTAGAGTAGAAACAATTTTGATATAAGCCAGACATTTTTAGATTTTAGCCCCCCCCCTCCCCGGTAATATCAATTTAAAATCTGGATATCTTCAGAAACGAAAGGGGTGGGATGAAAGCAGAGAGGACATAGAAGCTTGATTATGAACAAACTTTGTAAAAATTTCTCTGAAGAGTGATACCAAAACTGGTAATTTTCTAGTTTATTGTGATTTTTTGCTTTTAAACGAATCTCTTCGTAAAAAAGATTTTTGAATGAACGAAAAATGAGCATGATTTAATATGACTTGCTACAAAAAATATCATTTTAAAAAAAAATTACCTAGCTACATAAGTATTGCCACGGCAAAAACTTAAATCAGGCATATTTTTGAATATTCCAATCATATTCGAAGTCAAACTGAAGAAAAAAAAATCACGTTAATAGAATTGCCTAATCGATTCGCCGTAAATACGCGATACTTAAATATTTACGGCGGATTCGCTAGGCAACTTAAATAACGCGAGACAGATTAGCAATCAACACACACTCGTGGGTAGTTATGGAAGCATTCTTCAATAATGTGAGTGACTTGAAATAAAATTCGAAAGTATGGGCCAATTACCTATCTCAATACGTGATGACGTGGGCAATCCGCAAAAAATCTTTCTTGTTTTTTTTCAGAAAATTGACTCTAAATTACTGAAAACCCCGAAAAAAATGGTTTGAAGAATGAATCGCGACTTCAAGTGCCTGAAAAATGCTTCCAGACATTTTTTTCAGCAATTTTTTCCACTATAAGTTCTTATTAGAAATTCAAATAGATTAGTTTGAAGGTCGTTTTATAACTTCAAAGCGTCTCAAAAAGGGCTTCGAGCCCTAAAAATGTGAAAATACTGATTTCTGTCTTCAAATTTGATTTTAGTCAAAAATTTGGTAGAGGATTTGAAAAAATTGTTTAAACGGTTGTTTCAAGCTTCCAAAAAAGTTCCAAAACGAACTTTAGCCCCAAAAATTAACAAATTTTAGAAACAGGAAATAAAAATTTATGCATTTCTGAAAGTAAGATTTTTTAGCGGACTCTCATTTTTTTGAAAAAAAAAATTGTCTGCTTATGCGGTCACCAGAGTATGTTTGATATGTATATTTTTGAAATACCCTGCATGTGCAATTATGTACCTATAATAATGACATTTGAGTTTTTATAAGACTCAACTACCGAATATCACGAAATAATTTTTTTTTAATTTCTGGTGATTTTTAATCAAACCAAAATGTTCCGGAAAAATTACACAGGTCGATTTAGAAAATGCTGTTAGAAGTTTAATGGGTGATTTTTATAGTATTTTTCGCGCTGATCGCGAAAAAATAGGTAGTGAAAAAATTCCATCACCCAAGAATTTTTCACAATTTGAATTTTTCAAAACTTTTTTTACATTTTTTGATAATTTTCAACACTTTAAGTCAATTTTTTAAGTAGAGGAAGGGTTCAACGAAAAAAATGAATGAAACATAATTGTAGGGTGCAAAATTTCCTTTCTGTAGAGTCCAAGCAGCTTTTTCTTAAGAAGCCCAACTTTCGAGATATATTGGGTTTTTATATTTTTATTATTGAAAATATCTCAAAAACTTAAGCTTTTTAAGAAAAAACTACTTGAACTCCACAGAAAAGAAATTTTATTCTCTACAATTTATGATCCATTCATTTTTTTCAGAACTCTTCCTATGCTCAGAAAATTGACTCCTAAAGGTCAAAAGTTACTATATCTAAAAACGTAAAACAAATTCTCAACAAAAAATTCCAATTAAGTTTAAAAAATCTTGACGTGATGGAGTAAAACTGAAATCATATTCGAACTCGGCACTAAATAGTAGGTCAGAATCACCAATCAGAATCAATTATGTAGAGAAACTTTGTGGATTTGCCAGCCTTTGGTATTCCTATTATTACAAATGAGAAATGTTGAAAATGTGGTTCATTACAAAAAATCGATTTTCTGGGAAAATCAAGGCCTCCCCAAAAAAATGTGAATAGAACATGAATTATAGAGCGTAAATTTTCCTTTCTGTCGAGTCCAATTAGGTATGGTACTTTTTTCCTGGTGGGTTTAATTCTCGAGTTATTTTCAATAAAAATACAAAATCAACTAAGAAAATACTAATTGGACTTTACAGAAAGAAAATTTTACGTTCTACAATTTATATTCCATTCATTTTTTTCATAGAACCCTTCCTTTGCTCAGAAAATCGACTTCAAGTGTCAAAAGTTATCAAAAATTCCAAAAAAAAGTTCAACAAAAAATTCAAATTGTGAAAAATCCTTGAATGATGGAATTTTTTTACTACTTTTTTTCGTGATCGGCGTGAAAAATACTATAAAAATGACTCATTAAACTTCAAACAGCATCTCAAAAGCTTAAAATTATCGACCTGTGTTATTAATCAAAAATTATTAGGTATACTTATGAAAAAAAAATTCGAACATTGTTGGTAATAAAAAAAATTACCAACATGGCTCTAAGCGAACCATCAATTTTAATAATTTATACAATCCAATCTAATATTTGACGATAAACACTGCTGTAAGAAGGAATGTGGCAACATTTGATTAAACAGAAGAAAACATACAATTACACAAAGGTATACCGAACAACTTTCAGCTACCTTCGAAAAGCAAAAAATTGGATAAAATTGTACAAGGGCAAATTTTCGAGACATTTCATTTTCAAAAGCATTTTACGAAGCTGCAGAGCGACCGATGCGACATTTTGTGCACAAAATATAATGAAACAAATCTCAATACAATTATAATTTTTGTTCGTTCGGTGAAAATAATGGAATTTTTGAAAGCCTTCTTTCGTGAAATAATTGTACCCAAGAGAGTGAGCATGTTGTTTCCAGCCCATACGAATTTTAGAGATCTACATTCTCTTCAGACTCACTCAAAAGAAAATTGAGAGGAAACATACAAGTACCTTATACAATCAATACGATGAAATCGTCATTCGATGAAAAAATATCCTAGTATTCGGTACCTAGACCTACATAAACGAAACCACACATAGGCATCTTTCCACCCTGGCGAATAGCAATCGACTCCACTCGAGTAAATCATAATTATTGCACGCTTGTAAAAAGTAATATTTTTTACTTTATTAACAACGAAACCGAAACGTATATGTTTTGAAATAATTTATCATTTAAACCGTCAAAACGTGACATGCTTGGTATACGTAAGATAAATAACTATAGCACATGTTTTCCAAAATGTTCAGAAGCTGCATGCAGAAGATAAACTTGTCAATTGGTGGAATTTTTCCATTAAACAAATTCGTACGAGAAAAAAATTATAAAAAAGGAATTCGGTTAACTCGGTCTACTTAGATAAAAAAATTTTCTATACGAATGTGAGTTTAAAGTGCCTAGGCCTACGTTTATATATAAAAAGTATACCATCGTAGTGATTATTTATTCCACGAATGTTTTATGGAGAAACACACGAACACTTTAAAATCGCTCGTCTGTTTTTTTCCTCGCCCCCGCCATTCCGTCTCTCTTTTTTTGATTATTATTATTAGAAACGAGAACGAATAAATCTGTCAACGACAGCGCGAATGTTTTGAAAATTTTGCAAATTTCAAAGCGTCAGCTTTTACCACTATTACGACACGGTATTCTTTTATATATTTTCATTGTTTTTTTGGCATTTCAACTCGCGTGCCATTTTTATTCACTATATTAAAAACGGAGTGAATTTTCTAAATGACATGTAAGTCTGAAAAAAAAAAAAATCCGAGCATTGATAGATAGTTCGCTGCGAATAGAAACCCGTACGTAGATTTTATTTACACGTGTGTTTGAGGAGAGAATATATAATCTTCGTCGATAACATGTTTTAACTGCATGTATTATAATATCGCGAGTGCCAGGCTCCTTTTACTTTTTCAATTCCACTCGACGGTTGAACGCGTACAAATATTGGGGTAGAATAACTCGACAGTCGACGGCGCAGCGGTGCGATTTTAATCACTCTTTTATGCTTCTTTTATTTTCATTTCGAATGTCTACTTTAATGTAAATTTGTCTTCGTGTAAACTGTTTATACTTATGTATGTTGAAGTTGAAGTTGAAAACACATACGATGCGTTCGTAATACGTTAGGTACAATATCCTCGGTAATCTTCGCGCCGGCAACGACGGTATCGCCGCTTCAGTAACATCTTGGCATAATGCTAATTTAATTTACGTGATTATTTTAATAATTAAAAGCGTAGAACAACTTCAAACTAGTACAAGCATATCTAAATTATATTCCTTCGAGGTAAATCTTAATAAAACGCCTCAGGCTTTCCACTTTCGCGCATCTTTGAAGCTCTGCCCAAAGGTGCGAGTCTATATGAATGTATACTTCATGTACATGCGTTAATGATCAAAATTTTACTCGTAAATTTTCAATAAATAATTTACTCGTTGCTTCAACTAGTTTATATGTACTGAACGCTTTGGGTACATGGTATTAAATTCCGGCACGCAGTTAATCCCATACACAGGGTGGGTCGTTTGTTGTGTTTCTAGAATTATATAAAGTTGCAACACAAGCGCACAAAAAAAGATGGAGCTTACGGGGTTGCTGAATTTAATTCTTCAAAATTTTCCAACAAGGGAGATATCCCAACTCGAAGAAAAAATTTGAGCCGAAACAAAAATAAATTGTAAGTACATGATGAAAGAATCCCATATCCGAAATTTCAGGTGATGAAGTTCATTTCTCGAATTTTGGCGAATTTTTGAAATTTCAAAATTTTATTATTACCTCACTGCCCTGAAAAATTTGAAAATTTGATCTAATCAAAGAAAAAAGCTGAAATTAGGTATATATCTCATTTTCGACCTTTCGAATTGATTGGAAGTGGTTTCAAAACGATTCAGAGTTTCCAGAAAATTTTGGGATTTTTCAGCACTGGAAAAAAGCCCATAAAAATGGTGCATATGAACTTGGGAAAATTTTCAGCCAGAAAATGTGGATTTGAACTGGAAGCTACAAATTTCGGAAAATAGTACTTTAATCGATCAAATAGATCATCAATATGGATAATCCGCGATTATAGTTGCCGAAATTCATATGGACCATATTTATGAGCTCTCCTGTACTGGAAAATTGAAAAATTTTCTGGAGGCTCCGAAACGCCTGGAAACTACTTCAAATTTTCATATTTTTCAGGACGATGGTGTAAAGTAAGGTTGCCGAATTTGGAGCCATTCCTAATACAGAATTTTTCAAATTGTGAGGATTTTGTGAGGGTATGCGGATGAAATTCTGAATTGTGAGGATTTTGTGAAGGTCCCGAGGTAAGTTTTGAATTCTGAGGATTTTGTGGGGGTAGCGAGTGAAATTCTGAATTGTGAGGATTTTGTGAGGGTAGTGGGGAAAGTTCTGAATTGTGATGATTTTGTGATAGTAGAATTCATTTTTCTATTTTTCTCAATTTTTGGCCCAGTAATGGGGAATTTTTCAAATTGTGAAGATTTTGTGATGGGTAGCGAGTGAAATTCTGAATTGTGAGGAGTTTGTGCGGGCAGAATTTAATTTTCCATTTTTCTCAATTCTTGGCCCAGTAATGATGAACTTTTCAAATTGTGAGGATTTTGTGAGGGTACCGAGGTAAATTCTGAATTGTGAGGATTTTGTGAGGGTAGCGAGTGAAATTCTGAATTGTGAGAATTTTGGAAAAAAATATAAGTAGTTGTCCTCGATGCCACAGATGAAGTACATGTAGAAACTTCCATCCTACAACATCCCCCCCCCCCCAAAAAAAAAATGGGTGCGTCATGGGACGTACCTCAGAAGTGAAAACTTGTTTCTGAATTTTTGATTTGTATATTAGAGGTTTCGCTCTTTTATTTTGAAATCTATAATAAGAGGTGGGTGAATAGATAATATTTTTTTGTAAAAAAGGAAATGTCATTTGGAACAAATGATAAAAGTTAAACAAATCGCATTACCTGTATAGATTATGAGAAACTTAGTGAAAGTTTTTATGTAATAGATAGGTAACAAAACATATGCAATATGGTGCAAACGAATGAAGAATTTTAGAATAAGAGAACAATATATTAAGGTTTTGAAAACAAAGGAATGGAGAATGAATAATTGAAAAAGTGAGAACGGAAAGACGTGTCTAGTTGTTTGTACAATAAATAAGTAACAGGATATGGTCTTAACAAAATTTCAGGAATAGTAATCTAGAACATATAAATGTCATTTATAACAAATGAAAATTTCAGGATTAGTAATCTAGGACATATAAGTGAGAAAAACGCGAAAAAAATGTGCTATAAACGACTGAAATATATTTTCCACTCAAAAACAATATATTGAACGAAAATTAAAATTCGCACGTCAATTAAAAATTCCAAATGACACACCTAAAAAAGTAAGAAATTATGGATTGTAATAAAAATTTCTTTTTATAATTTTCTTGTAGATTACTTATTTGGTAAAAAGTCTGAAAATTTTTTTCTGACTTTTTGTCACACTTAACAAGTGACATTGTTTATGACTCTTAAAAAGTAAAGCAGTGCTACCAACATTTTTTTATGACTTTTTATAATTTTTTTTAAAATTACTTATTTGATAAAAAGTCTAATGACATTTTTTTATGACTTTAATTGATAAAAAGTCTAATGACAATTTTTTTTACTTTTTATACTTTTCTTTTAAATTACTTAATTGAATCTAATGACATTTTTTTATGACTTTTAAAAAGTAAAGCAGTGCTGCCAACATTTTTCTTTTAGACTTTTTATAAACATTTTTTAATGACTTAATTTTTTTTTATTTTTTACTTTTTATAATTTTCTGTTAGATTACTTATTTGATAAAAAGTCTGATAATTTTTTTGACGTTTTGTCACACTTAACGAGTGACATTTTTTAAATGACTTTTAAAAGGTAAAGCAGTGCTGTCATCAATTTTCTTTTCTACTTTTAATAATTTTCTTTTAGATTACATTTTGACTTTTTGTCACACTTAACGAGTGACATTTTTTAAATGACTTTTAAAAGGTAAAGCAGTGCTGTCATCAATTTTCTTTTCTACTTTTAATAATTTTCTTTTAGATTACATTTTGACTTTTTGTCACACTTAACGAGTGACATTTTTTTAATGACTTTTAAAAGGTAAAGCAGTGCTGTGACTTTTTGTCACACTTAACGAGTGACATTTTTTTAATGACTAAGTCTGATAATTTTTTTGACGTTTTGTCACACTTAACGAGTGACATTTTTTAAATGACTTTTAAAAGGTAAAGCAGTGCTGTCATCAATTTTCTTTTCTACTTTTAATAATTTTCTTTTAGATTACATTTTGACTTTTTGTCACACTTAACGAGTGACATTTTTTTAATGACTTTTAAAAGGTAAAGCAGTGCTGTGACTTTTTGTCACACTTAACGAGTGACATTTTTTTAATGACTTTTAAAAAGTAAAGCAGTGCTGTCAACAATTTTCTTTTTGACTTTTAATAATTTTCTTTTAGATTACATTTTGACTTTTTGTCACACTTAACGAGTGACATTTTTTAAATGACTTTTAAAAGGTAAAGCAGTGCTGTCATCAATTTTCTTTTCTACTTTTAATAATTTTCTTTTAGATTACATTTTGACTTTTTGTCACACTTAACGAGTGACATTTTTTTAATGACTTTTAAAAGGTAAAGCAGTGCTGTGACTTTTTGTCACACTTAACGAGTGACATTTTTTTAATGACTTTTAAAAGGTAAAGCAGTGCTGTCAACAATTTTCTTTTTGACTTTTAATAATTTTCTTTTAGATTACATTTTGACTTTTTGTCACACTTAACGAGTGACATTTTTTAAATGACTTTTAAAAGGTAAAGCAGTGCTGTCATCAATTTTCTTTTCTACTTTTAATAATTTTCTTTTAGATTACATTTTGACTTTTTGTCACACTTAACAAGTGACATTTTTTTAATGACTTTTAAAAGGTAAAGCAGTGCTGTGACTTTTTGTCACACTTAACGAGTGACATTTTTTTAATGACTTTTAAAAGGTAAAGCAGTGCTGTCAACAATTTTCTTTTTGACTTTTAATAATTTTCTTTTAGATTACATTTTGACTTTTTGTCACACTTAACGAGTGACATTTTTTTAATGACTTTTAAAAGGTAAAGCAGTGCTGTCATCAATTTTCTTTTCTACTTTTAATAATTTTCTTTTAGATTACATTTTGACTTTTTGTCACACTTAATGAGTGACATTTTTTTAATGACTTTTAAAAGGTAAAGCAGTGCTGTGACTTTTTGTCACACTTAACGAGTGACATTTTTTTAATGACTTTTAAAAAGTAAAGCAGTGCTGTCAACAATTTTCTTTTTGACTTTTAATAATTTTCTTTTAGATTACATTTTGACTTTTTGTCACACTTAACGAGTGACATTTTTTTAATGACTTTTAAAAGGTAAAGCAGTGCTGTCAACAATTTTCTTTTTGACTTTTAATACTTTTCTTTTAGATTACATTTCGACTTTTTGTCACACTTAATGAGTGACATTTTTTAAATGACTTTTAAAAGGTAAAGCAGTGCTGCCAACATTTTCCTTTTCACTTCTGGATAAATGATATTTTTGTAATATAATGTGAGAAATTTCCCTGGATAAATGATATTTTTGTAATATAATGTGGGAAATTTCCCTAGATAAATGATATTCCTGAATAATTGATGGTTGGCAACCGTGTATAAGCGTAACGCGTCGAAAAAAATAGACCCCCACCATAGAAGTTTTCACTTCAAAAAAAAAAACTAAAACAGAAAAACAGAAATTCATTTTTAATTTTTTTTTCTTTTAGTCACGTTACGTAATAATTTTCCAGGTGTTTATTTCAAAAATTTACGATTTTGTATAATTTACCTATAGTACAACTCAAGTACTTTTGAAAGATATATTTGGTTTTGGCATCGAATGTCCCAATCTCGAGATAAGTGGATTTCAAAATTACGATTTGAAGACCTCTAATAAGGCCCTTTTTATTTATGTTTTCATCAGGAATCAGAATGATCAAAAATTTTTGATTCTGTGTTATTTTTGACTCATGACGGCATACAGATAGGTAGGTTCAGAAAACAAGGACACCCCCCTCCCAAGAAAAATGAATTCTATGGTTTTTAAAAGAATTTTGGAGGTTCATATTACGTCCCCCCCCCCAAAAAAAATTGATTTTTTTTTCTAAATCACCAATAATCAGGGAATTAATTTTTTGGAATTCTGTTTGTTCTAATTTATCTTAACGAATAATTATTCAATAAAATAATAAATACACGTTTTCTGATGATTTTTATGGTTTTTAAAGACATTTTGGGAGACGGAGGATCCATATTGATGGCCCAAAATTATTTTTAAAAATCACCTTTTAAAAAAAAAAATCCAAAAATCGGGGGATTCGTTGTTTGAAATAACCTTTCTACATAAGTACAATTTAAGCCCATTCTCACCTTTTTGGGGTTGGTGTGATCACTCTAGAACCCAAAAAAAAAAATGTGGTCCACATTCGGCAACCTTACCTTAATTTTTAAATTTCAAAAATCGCCAAAATTCGAGAAATAGACTTTAGCCACTGAAATTTTGGATGGGGTTCTTTTATCATGTTATTTTAATTCATTTTTTTATTTTGGCTCGAAAGTTTACTTCAAGCTGGGAGACCACCCTTGTACCTCGAAAAATATTTTTTGCAAATTTTTTCTCTTCCCTGAGAATGAACCTAATTACATTTCTATCCACAGAAAAAATTATAAAGAAAAAAGTGCAAAAAAATTATTCGAAATTTTTTCTTAAATAATAATTGCTCTAAGGAGGTTTTTGAAACTTTTAAATCTATTTCTGACGTTATTTTTCACCCCAACGCAAGAGCTGACCCTCGATAGCGAGCAACCCTATGAGAATGAAATTTTGGTTTCGGTACAAAATAACCCCAGAAATGGACTCAAGAGCTTCGAAAATCTGTCTTACCATCATTTTTAATATTTTTCTCAATTTTTTTGAGGGGATTCTTCCCAATTTTTTGTTTTGGTTTGTAATAATTAGACTTGCCTTCCTGGGAGCGAAAAATTACCCCCCCCCCCTTTGAAAAACTCTGTACAATGAACAAGTTGCATGAAATTTTTTTGGAAAAAAATTATGAAAAATCGAAAGTAGATATTAAAAGATGAAGATTGAAAAAGAAAAAATGAAAATTGGTCCATTAGAACTCGCGCAATAATTTTTTGAAAGTTGAATTTTCTCGTTGCGTTCAAAAACGGAGGCGTGGTTGAAGTTTGGTACTGTGACGTCACACCATGAAATTTTCTGTACAGTATCACTGAAAATACTTGGCTGGCAGGTAATAATGAAGCATTCTAAACAGCGTATTGGCGTAAAACAAAAATATCGTAAAGTTCTTACTTGCGAGTGCGCACCACGCCACGCCGCGAATTAAAAAAAACAAAAATTTCATGGTGTGACGTCACAGCACGATTTCACCACGCCTCCGTTTTCGAACACTGCGAGAAAACGCAACTTTCAAAAAATTATTGCTCGAGTTCTAATGGGCCAATTTTTATTTTTTATTTTTCAATCTTCATACTTCAATGTCTACTTTCGATTTTTCATCATTTTTTTCCAAAAAAATTTCGTGCAACTTGTCCATTAAATGCTTTAAATTCAAAAGCTCCATTTCTTTCTATGCGCCTTCGACGAGACTTAAAATTTCAGGCAGCACTGTAAACATTTTTTACACCTTTTCTTCTCACTTAATTTGTAATTTGATTTGACTTTCTCCCAATGTGGCTCGAAAGATTTTTATAGCTGCCTTATTGGACTCAAAAAACTCCAAGGAATCGAATTCCATAATCTCAAAAGCTTCATTTCTCTTCGGGCACCTTTGGCGCGACTTTAAAATTCGGGAAACTTTATAAATGGCCCACCCTGTACAACCATACACCCATCGGTATGTCTTTTGTTCATCTATACGAGTACCTATGGCACATTAAGCGCAATGTACCACACGGTACTAGTATTTTCGACGATGAGAAATTTTCCAAATACCCCATTTTATACACCAACACGCTGTCGTCGCGATGAACTCATTATATGGCTCACCGGTGAGACTGGCGATGAAGAGAATGAAAATTGAAAAATAAAATGCACCAGACGTATCAACGTAGGTAGGTAGTAGGTAGTCTAGGTACAATGAAAATGCAAATTTTTTATACCCCAAGTATACATATGTACCTTCGAGAGTACACTGGCAATCGAAATCCACTGGCAGACTCGAAGGTATATAATTTACCACGCGATGCGAGAATTTTAAAAGCAGAAGGCGTCGAGAGAGGCCTATTCTCGAAGACGATTTCCGATGATTTATATTTTTTCATTACATGTAACTATAGCAGATATCATTATTGAATAGCTTGGCGGTACTTGAGCGTTTCTGGCTTGCATCAATTTTACAAAAACATGCTCCTGAGGGAGCAATAACAAAAGATATTTTGGAAACAAAAACAGTACGTAATATACCGGCGTATAATTTACCATCTCATTTGAAAACAAGGTCATAAGGTAGACATTGATTTTATTAATTCTCGAGAGATTGAAATTTTAAAATTAATGAACCGAGCAGCATTACCGCCAACATCGTTAGGCGCTTGCTAAAGAAACCGGAAAAAAATGAGCCAAGATAAATACAAAGTAGTCTGAGTAAATATTCGTCCGAAAAAATTCCGCAAGCTTGCGTTATTTTTTTTTCTTAATCTTTTAGTTTAATTTTCAAGCTTTCCGCTCCGGTTTTTATCTCTTTTACATCCTTTTACATTAGTTCGCAGCTCGCCCTAAACGCGCCTTAACTTATTTGTAAATATACATATAACAAACACCTTTTTCACCTTATTTTTTCAGTAGAGCAGGCGGCTATTTTAAGCTATAAAACTGAAATACCCCGCGAATTAATTTTAAGTAAAAATTTTGTTTGATTTACGCGATAAATATGGAACGCGTAGATCTGCGTTGTTTTGGCTATTAGTAGAGAACGTAATTCATTCTTTAATTCCGTGAAGATTTCACTTAATCAGCGAGAAAATGAAAACCATCATCTGCATTTAAGGAATAGCCTGGTCGAAGTATACTTATCCATAGATAGGGGCCATTACATGTCAAATTAATGAAATACCTACGAAGATATATACAGGGGTGTTTCAGGGTATAAATAGAGCCTTCTGACCGGGAAATATGCAACACATATGGAGCCCACGTTGGTATGTTTGCTTATTTAGCTGGAAACTGTGGGGGCGTAGAAACGATATGCTCGTAAAAATATAATTTTTCTTGACATTTTCAATTAATTATACTCGTATTTTGATAATTTGGACAGGTGGAAAATTTTCGTTGACGGAGTTTAAAAATAGTGTATTCTACGGAGAAACTTTTAGTATGATCGATCATCGTGAAAGGTTAACAAAAAAATTTGTTGCAGACTAAATATTATATGGGAAAAAGCTAATAAAAGAGTGCACAACTTGTTCGATTTTTGCCGGTCAAAATCAGCGCCACGTTTCTGAATGAAGAAAGATTAGTTCTTTATAATGTAACAAATTCTGTTTCTCTATTCCAATTAAACAAAAAGTTACAGCTATTAAATTTATGAAAAGAAGGGAAGAAGTATTTCCATCAGTTTCTTAGAATTTAAATGGTTGTAACTTTGCATCTAATTGAAGTAGAGGGACCGAGTTTACGCCACTGTCAAGAACGAACTTATTTTCATTCTGAAACGTCGAAATTGTTCGAGAATTTTAACAAAAATTGAATAAGTTGTGCACTTATTTGGAAGATTTTTCGAGTAATTAGTCAAATCTATGCTTTCTCATTGACGTATCAAAAATCTTTCCATAAAATACATGCAAATGAGCTGAGTAAAAATTTTCTATGTACAAAAGTTATTAAAGAATAAATACACATTCGCGTATGAACTGTTATTTGTAAAAAAAAATTAAAATAAAACTGTTTCGTGAACATACCTTTGTCCTTACAATTTGAAACTTCAAGAAACTTACCTTGTATGAAATAAGGTAAGATGAATCAAAAAAAAAATCCTGGATTTCGACGAAAAGTGGTGAGATATTTCACTTAGAATAGAAGACCTCTAAAAAATTTTTGAGCTCCCAGGTCAAAGAAGGACGGAGCATGGGGGACCTAAAAGAGGGGTCATTTATGAAAAAAAAACGTGGTTTTTCCAATTCTGGATGTTGCACCACCTAGAATATTTTTTATGACATTTCCCGAAGATTTTCCATGGCAGTGCTGTCAACTAATTTTGATTTACGCAATTTTTATGAAATTTCAGTTAGCAGCACTGCTACAAAAATTTCCAAGATTTAAATTTATTTTAATGACAAAAAAATTTTCTTACATACTTTTCAAGTCACTGAATAGCTTTGTTCTTTTCGCAACTCCGAGTGACTCTGTTTACTCTGATATTTTACTCTTTCTACACTTCCTAATCGAGGTGGTGTAAAAAGACCAGGGTTGTTACTCTGTGAAAACGAAAATAACATTTTTTTTTTCAAACTCGAAGTATAATGCTGAAAAAAACGAGAATTAAAACGTGAAAAATTACTCGGAGTTACTCGGAGTTGCGAATAGAACAAAGCTAATGAAACACTTGAATTTTATGAAAATCTCATAAATCAAAATGCAGTTGGTAGCAGTGCCATGAAAATTTTTTGAAAATTTTCACCAAAAATTATTCTAGAAAGAAAAAATAATTTGACTGGATTTAGAGGTGTTCGAATAAGCAATTTAAATCTGGTAAAAATAAAAAAAAAATCAGATTCGAGATCCGCAGCTTTCTATTCCTTTGTAAAGGGCATAAAGTGGTACCTATCCAGTTTCGAGGTCAATTGTTCAGGAAGGTATAGAAACTCAAATCGCACTTTTGGGAGGACGATCGAGGTTTCCAGCAGGTAGTACTACCCAAAGGTGGCAAAAACTGGGATTTTTTCAAAAAGAACGCCATTTTGAGGTCCTTTTAGCTCCGTTTTCCTTGGGAATTGGGGGGGGGGGAGGGGGCTCAAAATTTTTTCATGAAGTCTCCCACTCAAAGTAAACTACCTCATCAATTTTTGCCAAAACTCAAACTGTTTTTCTTTTACTCACGTTAATAGAAGGCCTTAAAATGGAAATGCAGTATACCTAAATATAAATTATTGAAAAAATACTTATAAAATAGAACAAACGTTTTTGAGACTGGGAGCCAGACCCTAAAACATCGTATATGTATTGATGCTCAGGTAAATCAATAATACTTGGTATTGGATAAAAAACAATAGATTTAATCCTTTATGCATGCCAAATTTAATAAAATGTAAAAGAATTTTACAAGTGGTCATTTGATCCTAAGTAAGTACATATAAAACCATAGCTAAATTGATATGTATCTTATTATCTCTTTTTCCAAATGAAAGACCGCTAACATTATGCAACTCTCAAGTTTGTTATAAAACGTAAAGTTCTTTCTCATTTACGTTTCGAAGCTCGTTCAACCATGTGGGATTTACAACAAGAGAAAAAAGACCACGAGATTTCGAAATTGATATTTTTTACTTAGGTACTTATTCGTGTGGTCGTCTCAGTGAAAAAAAATGGATGGTTCAGTTTGGCTCTGTAGCGTCTACGAGAGTTTTTCAGTCACCAAGAATAATGTTCTTCCAACTGCATTTCGATTTACATAACTTTCATTAAATTTCAGTTTAGAAGCAATGCCACTCGTATAAGAAATTTTCAAAAAAAAATTCAAGTCTATTTTGGAGACCGAAAAATGTTGGTTTATGTTTTGAAACACTGAATGAAAAACTAGGTAAAATTTTATGAAAAGTGCATCCATCAAAATGCAGTTGGCATCACTGCCACCAATTTTTTTAAATAATTCATCAAAAATGATTCTTGGTGACCAAAAAAATCGATCTGTTGATTTTTAACACCCAGTTAGAGAGTAAAAAGTGGTATACAATTTTGAGGTCAATGGTTCAGGGAGGTGTAAAAAATCATATCACAGATTTTAGGGAGGTGACCGAGGTTCCCAGCTAATAGCATTATCCAAAAAAAAAAAAAAAATAGAAAATCCGCACGTTTTCGAAAATAAATCCACTTTGAGGTCTTCCAATTTTGTCTCTCGTTGAGCTGCGGCTCAAAAAATTTTGAAGAGGTATCTACTCGAAATATACATCCCCAATTTTCGTCAAAACCCAAAATTTTTATTCACCCAAGTTACGTAAGTATCTGTGAAATAACTCGAGCTCCACGATCCCTTTTGCTTTTAATTCGGCGCAACGAAAAAGTATCAATAAACAAGGGGAAACTAGATTTTTTCCAAAACTTTCTCAATTTAAAATAGAAAGTAGGCAATAAATATGACCTTTGTCCAACAGAAGAAATGAAAAGTTGAACATTACACATATTCACTGAGAGCCACAATGTTACATTATGTGTATACTTTTTAGTCCAGGTCAGGAAAATTAACTATTAATGATAGTTTTTGGGGTACAGTGACTGAGAAGCAGGAAAAACAAACTTTATACTAAAACTACACATGGAGAATCGAAAAGCTTACCTAACTTTATACAACTACTATCGGATGACTATAATTTAACCAAAAATTGCGCTAATAAAACGAGTTTCTTCAGCCTTGATTCTTAGTTTAATTACTTAATCCTAAATAATGCTAACAATTTTTTACGACATTTAAAAAAAATATTTCAATTAACGCAGGTTGACAAGGAAAATGCTGTTGGAAATTTGATGGATGATTTTTATAGTATTTTTTGCGCTAATCACGAGACAAATAGTGAAAAAATTCCATCACCCAAGGATTTTTCACAATTTGAATTTTTTATTGGACATTTTTTAAATACTTTTTGATAACTTTTGACACTTAAAGTCAATTTTCTGAACAAAGGAAAAGTTTAAAGAAAAAAATTAATAGAACCAAAATTGTAGAGCTCAAAATTTCCTTCCTGTAGAGTCCAATTAGTTTTTTCTCAAGAGGCTCAGTTTTCGAGATGTTTCAGCTGAAAGTTCCAAGTTCTAATTTTTTTTGAAAATATCTCAAAAACTAAGCCCCTTAAGAAAGTACTAGGAATTTGGACTTCACAGAAAGGAAATTTTATGCTCTGCAATTTTTATGTTCCATTCAATTTTTTTTTTAAAGCACGCTTTCTTGGTTCAGAGAATCGGCTCTAAGGATCAAAAGATATCAAAAATTGTGAAACAAATTCTCAACAGAAAATTCCAATTACATATTTAAAAAACCTAACGTAATGTAGTAAAACTGAAATCATATTCGAACTCAGCACTAAAAAGTAGGTCAGAATTACGGGAATTACCAATCAGAATCCATTACGCAGGAAAAAATTGTGATTTATTACAAAAAATCGATTTTCTAGGCAAATCAAGCCTCCCCAAAAAAATATGAATGGAACATAAATTGTAGGGTGTAAAATTTTCTTTCTAAAGAATCCAATTAGTTTTTTCCTAGAAAGCTTAGTTTTTGAGAAAATTATTTTTAATTAAAAAAAAGAAGTTGAACTTTGAAATAAAATAGGTATCTTGATAACTAAGCCGTCTGAGAAAAAAATTAGTGAACTCAACAGAAAGGAAATTTTACGCTCTACAATTCATGATCTATTCATTTCTTTCATTGGACCCTTCCTTTGCTCAGAAAATTCTCTTCAAGTGTCAACAGTTATCAAAAACTGTAAAAAAAAATGTTCAACAAAAAATTCAAAAAGTGAAAAATCCTTGAGTGATGGAACTTTTTCACTAATTTTTTCGTGATCAGCGTGAAAAATACTGTAAAAATCACCCATCACACTTCAAACAGCATTTCAAAAGCTTAAATACATATATCGCCCTGTGTAATTTAAACAATACCTCCCGAAAAATGAAATTTTTACATTATGTACACTCCTTTTTCATTAAGAGTTCCCACCTGAGTCCTCAGTAATTTTTTTTACCCCATTTCGAGGTTATCTTGAACTTTATTATAGGCACACAAAAGAAATCCTATAGCAAATAGTTTTACCCATATCGGTTGGACATTATTGGCACACTATTCGTATAGCAACGTACGTATATTCCATTGACTTAGCATTCTCTGCCTTCGAAAAAGGTGAATCTGTAGCCATTGCTATACCTTTATTTGCCTCCAGACGCCACTGGCTCAGCTGTATTATTTGTATTTAAATCGAAAGGCTCGTTAGATTTTTTTTCCCTCGTAGCCTAGTCCAATAATTAAATCTTTCTTATAGCGTCGTCTAGATAGGCCTCGATTTTGCGGTATTTTGGTTTACGCCTAATACATATTTCGATAGATACTCGAAGCACATAAAATTTCAGCTTGAGTATTTTTTTTCGTCGATCCACGATGTTATAATAACTGGTATACGGTAGATAAATAGCGATATATTAAAAATTCAAATTTTCCATTCAACTGCACCGGTATAAAGCACACAACGTACTATATAACGCCGACTTAACGAAATTTTATGCGAATATTTTAATTCGGTGAGAAAGTTGGTCTTTTGAGAAAATAGATTTTTGTAATTCAAAAAAGGTTTTTGCAATTTCAACGTCGACGCTATCTCATGCTTTGTTTATCCGCGTTGATTTTTTTTCGCTCTTTAATTCTTTGTATCTTAATATGGCTTTTGTTTGAATAGAAAAATGCGTTCACCTCTTTTTATAACGGAAATAATAAATTTTTTCACTCGGTTAAAAGTAACATTTGTTTTTTATGGTGACTACTTGATATACGCGAGGGTATTGAAACAGTGTGGCGAAATTTTCTTACGTAGCCCGCATCGTCGCCCGGGTCCGGGCCACCGATAATATATGATTTCATGACGAAAGTGGAACAAGGAACGACGTCGTTTGGGGTGTTTATTCCATTCGTCCTGCGGAAAATATTTCGGGTAATCCAAAAGCCGGTTTTTCAAATAACACGTTTCGTTCTCGCGAATTTAAATTTACCGCTATATTACATAAGTTTGCACTCAAGGTAAAAATTCATTGATCTACGTCCTCATCTGTCTTCATTTCACGCATGCCGCCGCCATTACAATAAATTTGTATTTTTTTTCCGTGTGGGTAAAATTTTTCGCGTTGTCGAATATTACAAAACGCGCGTTAAAAATTCACTTTATGCATAAACACTACGTATCGAGTTGAATTTAGATGAGGAAATTTTTTCAAATTTTTTTTATTAATAATGCAGGCGATTTGCATTAGAAATAGGTACCCAAACGTAAGTATAAAATGCAAATAAACGTACTAAAAGCATATTCGTCATGTCTGCCAACCTTTTGAGAAAATGTTGACGTGGCTTCTGTCAAACATTTGCACAATTTCAATCACCCCTGGCAATGAAAATTTCCTGCGATAATATTTCGCAATAATATAAAAGTTTCTGTAAACTCGACGACGTAAAAAATTCAACTTGAAATTTCCTGCTATCACAATCAAATATTTATCTACCTCAAAATAAAAGCACTTTTAGTAGGTACGTGATTATCTTGGAGGAAAAAAACTATAGGTATCTTTCATCGAGCTGCCTAAAAAACTCGGTCGACATAATACATTCATAATGAAAGGATTCTTCAATTTATTACACGGTCCCAAACTGATATTAATCTAACAGGTAAATCAACGCTAAGTTAAATCCTCTGCTGAAAGGAAATCCGTAACCTGGTGTTAGGCATAAAGCTGAAAAACATACTTATCATCTGCGAAGTGAAACGAGTATACCAAGTAGGCGAATTTTTCGTTTTCCTCTTTAACACCTTCGAATTCATTTCAATACCAATACAAATTTTCAGGTTCAAAGTTGTGGGACGAGTTTTTTGCACTATCGGTATATGTAGAAGGCAATCCTGCAAAACTGATTAATACCCGTAAGTTGAATCACACGTTTCGAATTCATTACACCAAACCCTTCGTATATGTGAACATTACCTATGTACGTTGTTCAACTTTCTTGAATGGGTGTGTTTAAAGACACGTGTATTATTCGTGGTTCAATCAAATCTTTCGAAGGGATCGAGGAAGTGACTCTATGAAGTGTTTGAGTACAGAACACCAGAAATGAAATGAAAAAATTCTTTATTTGTTTTTCAGGTGAATTTTTCATTTTTTCATAAATTTTAGCCGCGTTTACTAAAACAAATTCTTACGTAAACATTGCCATGTTTTATTCAAATTTTCAGTTTAATTTTGTTTGAGCAAATTTCAACATTTCCATTTTTTTCTGTATGTAAGATTTGAAAGTGGAATCAAAACATCTTGAAATTAAATGCTGGAGTGGAGATATATTTTCAAGTCACGTATAATTCTTTTCTCTTCCTTTCAATATGAGTATTAGGTAGTTAGGTACCTATTGTACACCGCAATACTGAAAATTAAATGAGGAGAGGGTAGTAAAAAAATTGTGTCTAGATTTGAAAAAGATCTGGTTAAAATTTCGCTTGCTCTCTTAATTTGAATCAGTTGAATTGACTGATTGAAAAATTTACTGATTCAATTAGTGAAATTTTAATTTTTGAATCACTCAGCAATTTTTTTTTCTCCACCACTGATTCATTTCAGTAGTTGAGAAAAAAATCACTAATTCAAACACGAAAATTCACCAATTGAATCAGTAATTTTTCACTGATTGGCAGTCAAATTTCACAGATTAACAGTGGAATCAGTGGAATTTCGCCAATCCAATGACTCAACTTTGTCGATTCAATCAGTCAATCTTCAGTTTTTGACTGATTCAAATTAAGAGAGTGCCTGACTTAATCTTTACCCTTGCTATGTATTAAAACAAATTTTATTTTTCAAAATTAAAAAAATCGATAGGGACAATTTCATTTAAAATGCCATACTTTGGAAAATAATTTTTTGCAAGTTTTTTAAAATTTCAACGAAATATAAAAAATTGTCGAAAGTTACTCTTGAACAAATTTTTCTCGAAATGGTCTCATAAACGAAGTAAGTACCTAATCCAAACAGTAGTAAAATTTTAGGCCATAATAAAAATATACCAAAATTACTTACACAAAAAAAGTTTTTATCCAAAATTTCATCTGTTTAAGTTGATTTTTAAAATTTTGGTAGGTTTTTGAAAATTTAAAATTACTCCATTATCCTGCAAAGGTGCAGAATACGAAATTTTGATCTAATTATGAAAAAAAAGTTGAAATGTGATAGGTACTGTAAACCTTATTTTTGACCTGGAGGCAGTTTCGAGATAATTTAAAGACCCATTAAAATTTTGGGATTTTTCAGCATTGAGAAAAATCCCATAAAAATGGTTAACATGAACTTAAGCACCTAAAAACATGAAATACGTACCGACCTATTTGAACAATTTTCCAAAATTCGTACGTAACTTTCGAATCAAACCCTTTTTTAGCAAAAATTTTAAACAAAAATTTAAAAACAAGTCAATAGCTTACATATCGAGGTAGACACATTTTTTGAGCTCCTGAATCAATTGGAAGTGATTTCTAGCCAATCATTTTCCAACATCAAAAATAAAAATACCGTATTTTTGTGGATGAAATGTGGATTTGATGCAGCAGTAACGAATTTCATGAAAACAAGTCTGGGAAATTCCAAAAAATTTAGGTTTGAAACCAAATTTAATCAATTTGAAAGGTCGAAAAAAGGGTAAGATATATGAATCAAATTTCAGATTTTTAACTTGATTGGATTAAATTTTTATTTTTTGCATCGTTACAATGCCATGGACCATGGAGGACTTTTTCAAAATTTGCAATTTTTTATCATGAACATTTTTCAAAAATGAAGAAATAGATGATATGCATAATATTGTGTTGGGGGAAAGCCAAAGAATTGTAGCCGATGATTTTTTGGGATTAAAGCACCTATCCGTAAGCCTATTTCAAAAAAAAATTCCTTTCGATTACTTACAAAAAATTTTAAAACACGATAGTGATTTCTCCAAAAAATTGAGTGAAGTTTTTAAAAAAGGCACCAATGGCATTTTTGGGTAAAAACGTTATAATAAGTAATAAGTTAATAATATCATTTTTGCCAAAAAATTTTCAACAAATATTTTTCAATTTTTATAATTTTTTGTTCTTTAATATGTACCTTTTTGAATACTTACATACCTATGTACAGCCAGATATTTTAAGAGAAATTGGACACCATAGAAGTTTGAGTTGGAATGTGATTTTTTTTTGTTTTTTTTTTTTTTTGAGATCCAACCACAAAATTCAACTTTGAAAAAAATCAAACGATCCCTCCAATCATCCAAAAATCTAATGAAATTTTACATAATTATAATGTGTCAGTAAACAAACTCTAAGCATTAAGGGGCTGGAAAAAATGAAAATTCCAATTGAAACCTCAAATAAAAGAAAAAATTCTAGACATGGAATTCGAATTCTCTAAAAATCGAACTTTGAAAAATAGGAAAATGATAGGTAGTTCTCAAGTTTTACACTCTAACACCAGGTAAAGCTCATTACGAAAGAATTTCCTGATTAAATTCCATCAATACGAATTGCCAAGCGAAATAACAGTAGGTATCTAGGTAGGTACCTACAGCGGTTTCATCAAACCTATTTTACTGCAGAATAACACTTTAGCGTTAATTATTCGCGATAATACATTTATATAAATTATTCATCATTTAACAAGTTGTGTTCTAGCGTCGAAAACGTGTGAATAAGATTTTTCAAAAAAGAGAAAACTCCACTAATTACTATTTAAAACTGAGTCGTAATTTTTTCCCCATAGAAAATTGTAATTATTTTGAAATTACACACGTATGTCGATTGAAAAAGAAGTTGAACTTTTGAACCATCCATCTTGACACAGTTAATGCGCAATTAATGCGCCAACAACTCTTAACCCTTTTTTTCTCATCGCTATCCAACCATATTTACGTACGAATTACACGTTATGATGAAATCTTCAAAATTTTTCTTCGCTATGCCGTGGTATTTCTACGTAATATGTATATAACGAACCAACGGCGCGAAAAACCTTCATAAAAGTTTGGCTTTTAACCTTTTCTTTTTTTTTGAAAATGGAATAATAAATTACATCAAATATTAAATCCCAATCTGGATAAACTGAGTACCTAAGAAATAAAAAAGAATCTCATATTAGTGTTTGAATTTAAATTGATTTAACAAATATATCTACGCATCTAACTGGATTGTGAAAATTATGTATGTACTAACAGCGATTTTTTTTTCTGCTTCATATTCGTATTTTTTCGAATCAAAATTCATAGTTCAAAAGTAAATTTTTATGTCACATTGGAATACTATTTTATTTTTTCGGAACATGCAATAGCAGGTACCTATTTTAACAGCTGAGCATGCGATCATGCAAACAGCACCTTTTTACGAGGTAGGTACAATATATTAAATTTAAAAATATATATTAAAATGAAATAATCGTTTAAATTTAACCACAAAAATTGTTATTTAAACTTGAAAATACTTTGTTTCTAAAATATGATTTAATTTACTTTTTTGAAGCATAACAAAGCAAAAAAAAAAAGGTCTCATCAGATGAATGAACAATCTGAATCTTTAGATTACTCGTATTTGAATTCATCTTATCCTCTTTGTCCAAAAACCAACTACAAAAAAATATTTGATTAATTTTCTGAGTTCAACTGACATAAAAGATATCACCTTTGATTTTTTGGTAATTTTAAAAGCAATCTATCACAAAAAGCCATAAAATTTCCAAATTTGAAATTTCAGATTTTTTGATATTTCTTTGACAAAGGTATTATGAGTAAAAATTTACTTTGTATGATCCAAAGTTATAGGACTATAAGGCCGTTAAGGGTAATTTCAAACCCTCTAAAATAAAATCTGGTCTATAACAGATAACTTTACCTTTACGTATGCACGATGTACTCAAGTATGCTCGTTATAATGTTAGGGACTTAGTAGTACCAACGTTACTATATTTTTCTTTTCTCGCCATATTTCGAATTTTATTCCTAATCCAAAGTTTCTCGCCGTATTCTCATCTGAACTAAAATTACTTCCACATGAAAAGTTGAAAAGTTTTTCGTTTAATTTTCATAATGCGTTTATTCATTTGTCTATTTTTTTCGTTTTCAGGCGAATAGTATTCGTATTTAATATTCATGTAAACATATATCAAACAAAAGTATACGCTTCCTCTACGTCTTCGTAGGCTGTAAAGTTGGAAGCCTAAAGGAAAGTAGGAGAAGTCTACATAGGAAGATGTTGATCGAGATTCGAGAATATTTATATTTTGCATCTTTCAGCATTTCACTTCTCGAATTAGTTATACACTGAAGTACGCAATTTCTCGTATGGTCAATTGAAAAAACAGTGATCTTTTTTTCCCCCTTAAAAATAAATAGGTAATGAAAAATTATGTTGAAAGAACAATAGGAAGGGATTGAAGTAAGTAGGTACATATATGTACTAACGAAACACATTCGGGATACCAAAAAAACTTGAGATTTTACTAGGTACTAAACACAAAAGTTTTCAAAATTTCAGGATTTATCTTTTCTCCCTGGATCTCCTTCTTCAGTTATCAATAAAAACAATGCCTGAATCCTGAATCATATTTAGAATACAAAAAAAAACATCATTTCCATGTCAAACTTGACAATTTTTGAAATTTTGAGTTTTGTCGATTCCCTTCTGAAGCATCTTTTGAGTTTTCAAAGAACACGAAATCAGAATCGTATTCAGGATGCTGAAATCCTCACTTTTCAATACTAAACACGGAAAATTTTCAAAAAAATTGAATTTTGTCCCTTTCTTTTTCAAGTTCTCGTTAAATTTTAGATCGTAGTACCTAATTCAAAAACAGAATTCTGTATCATTCTACACTTACCAACTTTAAGATTCAGTATGATACCTAAATTACCTACCTATGTCAACTTGCACCAAATGTTTTTTGGTCTGTTTTTTAAAATTTATTCTTTGAAGCATTTCCACAACTTTTGAGGCATATTTTCTCACTCAAAATTATCCTACGAGGTATGTGGAACATATTTCAAGGAAAATCAGACCCGAAATATTGTGTTTTATCAATTTTGATACACTTGTTATCCTTAAATCGCTCTCTACTCCTGCAAAATTGGTAAAAAAAAGTTTAATTCGATCTCTTCGTAGATTCTTCAAATGGCTTCAGAAGTGGTTCGAGAGAAGCCAAAGAAGGACTCCACAAGGTTTGGGGTGTAAGGTGCTAAAATTGAAAATTTCTGAGTGAGATACCAAAATGCATGTTTTTTTGACCCACCACACAGGTCTCCCTGAAAATTTAACGCGCCAAAATTCTGAAAATTTGTGTGTTGGGGTTTCAAAGCCATAACATCATTTTGGCCGAAAACTGAAAACGGGACCCAAGGGGAAGGGGTATTAATGGCCAAAATTCAAAATCTTTAATTTTAGCGAGTTCGGTATCAAAATGTACAAAATTTTGACCTGCTGAGTTCATTTCCGAAGTCATTTTGACCAAAAAACCAAAAGGGGTCCCAAGGGGGAGGGACAAAACTCGAAATTTTTGAGATTGGTGAGTTGGGTATCAAAATGTATGGTTTTCGACCTCCTGAGTTCATTTCCGAGGTCAGTTTGACCGAAACCCAAAAGATACCTCAAGGGGAAAGGAACAAAACTCTAAATTTTTGAGTTTAGCGAGTAATTTTGAATTTTGGCCCTCCCCCTCGTAGCTCGTTTTCAGTTTTTGTCCAAAACGATGTGAAAAATGAATTCAGTGTTGTACGCCAGAATTCATTTCATGAGGTCATTTTGATCCCTAGTCTGAAACCGAGATATCTGAAGCTTCTGCGGCAAAAAAGGTGAACGATTCTGGCTTTCTCTTTATCCCAAAGCCAGAGATCTTGCAGGATGTCCATTAAATTTCAGAAATCATTTTTCCTGACTATTCCAGGTTTTCCAGACTAATTTTTCGAATTTTTCCAGACGTTTTAAATAAGATATTTGTAAACCAAGAGGGGGGGGGGGGTAATTTTTCACATGATGTACTTAAATGCATGCAGTCTAACGATTTTTTTTTCAAAAATCAATAGATCCTTTTTACGAGATCTTTAGATGCTCCTCTTCAAACCAAACAAAAAGATTCAAATTCAACTCTGAAAATTTTTGAACTCACCCAATTCCTCCTCACCACAAAAATTTGAAAATTTGAATTCATTACCCACAGAAAAAATGTCGAATAAAAAGGAAAAACTAAGTACTCCACTGCAAAATTAGGTTTTGAAAAATGAAAAAAATTATGCCAGGGTGTCTACCAAACCTAGCGAATGAAAATTCGGATTTTTCCAGGCTGAAAATCTAAAAACTTCTTCACCCTCCCCCCTCCAATGAAAAACATATGCCTCAAATTTCTACATTCACGCCATCTATCTCCGGCAATTTTTTTAGTTTGTACCAATAAATCAAAAAATCAATGAGGAGGTAAAATACAAATCATTTTATGAAAACATACCAACATGTTGAGCCCGAGCGAAGCGAAGGCGAAAATTTTTGCGAAAAAAGATTTTAAAAGATAAAAATTCACCACTTTTCCCTCATTCATACTGAGAGAAAAAATTGTGGCGATATTGACTACAAATTGTGGAAAACCGTATCCAGTCCGAGTTTGTGATGCTTTTTACCACAGTTGTGGTACTTTTTTGCCAAAACTGTGGTAAAAAGAAAATACCTACCACATTTGCGGTGAAAGGTACCACAGTTGTGGCAAAAAAAGTACCACAACTGTAGTAAAAAGCATCACAAACTCGGACTGGATAAGTTTTTCCACAATTTGTAGTCAATATCACCACACTGTTCTCTCATGGCATGTTTTTCAAAACATGGCCCATAATTTCGAATTCATGTTCCATTCCCTCCCCTTTTTTTCAACATCGTGGTCAAGAGCATCATGGCATTTTTTTTCTCATCACAGCTTATTAAAAACAAAGTTTCCAAAAAACTTGAGATTTTGAATAAATTTTGTAGAAAAAAAGAGTGTAAATTGCCTCGAGCGTACCGAGAGAAAATTTTTTTTGAATAATTCATAATTCAATGAACGAAGACATGCATTTTGAGTATTAATTTTATGGTACATGTCGGTCTCAAAAAAATGAATAAAATAATCAGATAAAAGATGTAATAATTTGGCCCGAGAGCGAGGAAGAAATTTTTTGAAAAATTTATAATAAAATAAGCAAAGAATCATCCATTTTTTGAATTTTCGAAAAATTCCAGAGAAAATTTCAAAATTTCCTGACTTTCCCCGGTTTTCCAGAGAATGGGCATCCCTGTCTTGGTTTTATTTTTTCATAAGATTAGCCAAAAACATCATCGGCGAGTATGATTTTTTTCAGTCTAAAAATCAATAGGAGTTTCCTCGCAATGAATTCAAATTTCGATAATTTTGGTAAAAAAATATGTACATCGAAGAGAATCATTTCTATATTGCAGCTGCGTAAGGAAATACGTAGTCGCTTCCAGAAACTTAGCTATTCATTTAACTTATACGCAGAGGAGAAATTTCCACGCTGAACGTTTATTTAGCCAGACCTACCTGATGCTTTACATAAATCTAGAATCAACTTGGAACCACGTCATAATCCAGGCAATTAAACTTATTTCAAACTCGACTTATCATTGTTATTGTGAGAGGGATTTTTTTTAGGCGGGTAGGTGCTAGATACCGATAAAACGTTACTTAAACGAGGAGGTATTTTTGGAATGATAAAAGCTGTGGCATTCGCTGAATTAACCCCACTTTACCGCATTAACACATTAATATGCTTAATGTGCAGGGGTAAAAAATGGCAAAACTGATGGAGTTCTCACATATTTGCGTCATATTCTGAATACGTAGATACGTACCTATCTAGATAGGTTAGGTACATTATACCTATACATTTATGAGTGCTCGTGCTTCGAAAATCGTAATTAAGTCATCGTTGGTAAATCTAAGTACCAACACGAAATCAACAAGCGAAGTAAGCACATTGCATCCTCTATATTTATCAAAGTACCTACATTGAAAACGTATGTAGATATATATTTTCGGCAAGACAGATAAGAATAAACAACGTGTAGGTGAAATGATTACAAAAAGAGCTTTTATGTTTTCGCCAACAACCAACAGCAGCTCGTACATCTCAAGAAACTGAAACGAAATTCAAAGTCATCTTCACACATCGATTAGTTAACCGAACGCCGCCAGCGCCATTTTGCAAAGCCCGGGTAATTCAAATAATTGAACTGAATTCTCATCATCGAGAGGACGACATACGTACGTGCGAAAGAACACCGATTGCGAAAAGTTTTTCGCATTACATAAAAATTTCCAAAGCCATTAAAGTAAAACGGAAAACATGAAGAAAATAAATTTGAAAAAGGATGTTTGAACAATTCGGGGAAACAAGTGGTCAGTCAAACATACACAATACACCCAACGATGCAACGACGAATGAAAATAAAAACACAGATAATTTAAACGAGCAAACTTCCGGCAATAAATTTCCCAAAACGGGTACAACATGTTGCCAACAAAATCTTATCACACTATACTTTCTCAAAGTGTACGTTTAGTCAAAAAGACTAGTCATTTAACATAAACGATGTACGCATATATTTTCACGCTTCTACGAATTAAAGACCGCAGAGAGGAAAACTTTGGGTCGTGAAATTTTCCATACCTTTTTCACGTGGCATGGCGCCGGTAGCTTCAAGTCTCAAAAGTGATCATTCAATTTTTTTTCTCCTTCGAGCACGTACAATGTTAAGGAAAGATTACCCGGCGAAATTATTCGCGAAAACTTGAATATAATTTCTGGAAATCCATTCATATTCAACTCTATCGCCAAGTTACCGCAACCGAAGGCAAGAAAAACTTTTTAAATCAACTTAGCCGACGTAATGGAATAAATCAAAAGATCAATTTTTTCAATAAAACGCCACTGTACGAAAACAGCGCTTATTTACGATTAATATAATTTCTGTAGAGTTGAATTCGCCAATATTCAAATGATTCGAGTTGAACCCGATTGAAAATCGAAAAAGAAAACATTCGAATAAAAGATGTGGCCTGGATTGCGTTTTCGAAATCTTGGAATTGATCTGAACTGACGACGCGACGAATTCATTTAATTTACTTTTAACAATATGACAAATTAAATCGTATTCGAACATTGAAAATTTTTAACGAATCGACCCGGCGATAATATTCTTTAAAATTTTCATTTCGTTTAACCATTGTTTCCCTAGTCGACGAGACTTCGGCGAAGTAAGCTGAATAAATATGGGATCGAACACGAGGAAAAATTCAATTTCCTGAAGAAAAAATACTAGTTATTCTTTTTCCGTAGCTTTGAGAATGGGGAAAAAATTCGTATTTCTTTTTCTCTTTGTGGGTGGTGTCTATTCTCGCACACGAGGCCATCGGCGGGTATTTTCTTATGAGTATTGTACCTGTACAGGTATTTGAACGTAAGCCTGTTTTAACTCCATCATGTGAAAATTATTTCCCCCTAGTTGCGATAGGTAGGTACCAAAGCAAGTTTAATCATTTTGGGGTTTTTGTTCGTTTCGTATCAACATTCGTAAGTGTTTCTGTTCAAATAAAAACTTGATTTTGGTGTTCAAAGCGTAGATTTTTCGTCACACAATAAAAAAATATATACGTTGGGTACTAAAGCTATACGACTTTGCTCGAATAGATATTCTAATATTAACTCTTATCGCTTTTGCGGTTCATTTTGTGCTCAAGTATGTGGGTATTTCTGCGAGTTGCCAATAAATACAACGTACAGAGGTAAGATCGAAGAAAATGAACGGGTTGGAAAATTATACGGTGAATAAATATATGAAAGATAAGGAAATTTCATTCTAAGTAATTCAAATTCTAACAACTTACACGATAAATATACGAATAGTTGGAAAATTTCTTTACCTTGAATTTTCATTGGTGGTGAATTAATTTTCCAACGAGAATACCACCGCGAAAATTAAAGAATCGAGAATCGAATGAAAAAACTATGGTTAACTAGTTAACCCGAGGTAATTCGAATAACTTCTATTGCGATTCGAACGAGAATTTAAAGCAAGAGAGAATTTGGTTGGGGTTTTCGAGACTTTTGTGTATTTAAAAACATTGTTCTGGTATACGATGGGTACCCGAACTACCCGATAAACTTTAAATTTTGAATGTTGAAAAACAAACTGAAATAAATTTAGTGATTGAAGGAATTCAAATATTATAAGCGTGATGACGACCGATGACGAATAAGTAATTGATAAAATTTTTAAAATAAGTACCTAACACAAAAACACAAACAATAAGCACGATAAGATTAATCCTTGAATTTCTTTCAACAAAAATACCTAATTTGTTTTTAAAACAGCATTATTTTATATTTTTACAATTTCAACAAGGTACATCATTTTTTGAAATGAAAACTATACAGGGTGTTCCATGAATCGTCTGCCATAAGACTCTTTTTTTGGGATATGACCGGGTACCACTAAAAAAAACTTGAGATGAACGTGTTGCCAATCTTAAAAATTGAAGGGGCAAATGCTGCTTCTAAAAAATCACGTTAAAAAATTTTTCAAACATGGGAATGAATAGCATTTTCAAAACTGAACAATGGCACTTCATTACTTTTTACCAAACTCTAAAATTAAAGATGCTACAAAAAAAATTGTTTAAAAAAAATTAATTAATCAAGGGAATGGATAGTACATTGAAAACTGAAAAAATTTTGTCCTCAAGACTTCTTGCCTAGCATCAAAAATGAAGGGACTAGTCATTCAAAATTGAGAAAATTTGAAAATTTGTTGAACTCCATTTGTTTTGAGAACCTAACGTGTAGCCCCTTCGTTTTCAATGCTAGGCAACAAGTTTTCGAAACAAATTTTTTTCAGTTTTCAACGCATTATCCATTCCCATAATTAGTTCAATTTTTTAGAATTTTTTTGAACAAATTTTTTTTGTAGCCCCTTAAATTTTAAAGTTAGGCAAAATGTCATAAAAAAATTCTTCAGTTTTCAAATTACTATTCATTTTCATGGTTGAAAACTTTTTTCAACGTGATTTTTTTAGAAGCAGCATTTGCTCCTTCAATTCTCAAGATGGGCAACATGTTCATCTCAAGGGTTTTTTTTAGCTGTAGGTTATATCCAAAAAAAAGAAGTTTGGCAGATGATTCATGAAACACCCAGAAAAGATGTTCCAGGATAAATTTCACATAAAAATGGTCAAGAATTATGTATAAATACAGGCATGAAACATTGATTTTGGGGGAAAATAGTGACTTTAGTGACTTTTTATGAGGCAAAAAGTGACCAATTTTTCAATTTTTTTCTTTAAATTAATACACCTCCCCCCCCCCCAAGAAAAAAAATTGGCTTTTGAGAGGAGAAATCTATGCTGATGTCAAGGTATCAATCAACAAGGCTGGTGAACTATTAAGTAAGTAAAAAAAGATTTTTGATCGGATTTTTTTTAATTCAGTAATTTTTTTAGAAATTTAGTATTTTTTCAATTTTATGCAAGAACGGAAGGCCGGTTGGAAGAAAAAAATTACTTTTTGTGACCAACCCTGAAAATAGGGGACAAGTCACGAAAAAAAGGTGACTGTTTCATGCATGTAAAATATAATTTTCCAAAGCCGTGAAAAGCGAATGTAGGTCCTGAGTTCCGGGACAACAAAAATTTTCAATCCTTCTGCATCTAAAATTAATTTTTCAGCCTTCTATTCCGCTTACTCTTTTTATTTGAAAATTTTGAATTCATAATTATTTTATCAAAATAAAATGCAAAATTGGAATTTTGGGTTTCCTACCAATTTTTCAAAAATTTGGGCAATTTGCGCGAGTGATTATATGTTGTAGTAGCCTCAGTAGCTCTAATTTCAAATTTTTTCAAAAATTCTTCCAAGTTCGAAATTCTGTACGAAATTTTTCAATTCTACAAGTTTTCCTCAATTTTTTCCAACTTGAATATTTTTTTAAAAATTGAACTCAAACATTTTTTCAACAACCTAAAATTTTTTCAATAATGTAACCAAATTTGAATTTTTTACAGTTCTTTGCCAACAAAATAATCTCTTCCAACTTGAATTTTTAGAGCTTCTATTCAATTCAAAAAATTTATCCAACCTAATTTCTTTTTAATTTTTGTTTCTTAATTTACACTTCAAACAAAACTTTTTTACAATCGATTTTCCCAACTCTGCCGCAAATTCTCAAAGTTGTATCAACCAGTAAGTAACTATAAATTTTTAATGTAGGTAAATTTTGAGATTCATCGATTTACAACTTTTTAATGGGATTTTGGTACCTAGACCTCAAGACAACATTGTGTTGAAATGACCTCAAAAGGACGTGGTAAAAATTTAAGAGGTTTTTTGGTCGATTTTTAACTTCCACCCACACACTCCTCAGGCAAAATCTCAATATTTTTTAATTTTTAATTTTTTCAAAAAAAAATTTCAGCAATTCATTTTGCTTTTTTTATGGTTCTACTTAATCGTATTATCAAGTACATAGAAACCATGGAAAAGTAAAAAAAAAACTGATTTTTTGGGGTAATTTAGTGCTTATGCAACAGTTTTATATACCTAAAGCTAAAAACGTATTTTTGGGAATATTTTGAACTTGAGTAAAACAATAATCACACAAGGTTTAATCAATATTAGAGCTCTAGACAGGCAGCAAGGCTCTGACACCATTTTCTTTTCCAATGAGTTCTTAAACGTATTTGGAGTCACTAAACTGTACATTATTTTGTAATTTTATACTATTTCTTGGAAATTTGAGAATATTTAATTCAGAAATATCTCCAAAAAATGATGTTTTCGGACATTCTTCAAATAAATCATGCCAACAAACAAAAAATTTGGAAAACTTGATTTTACTCTTCAGTGGTGATGATACGACTAATTACATATCAACAAAAAACAAAAAGAACTGAAAAAATTAAAATTTTGAACTTTTGTGATTTCTGAGAAATGGGTGAAATGTAGACAAAAAACTTCAAATTTTCATCGTCTTGTTGAAGTCGTTTTATAACAATTTTTTGCAAAACCCCATCAAAATCGACAAAATTTATAAATCAATATAAAGTATAATCTACCTAATAAAAATTGAAACCAAAATACCTAATTTGTAAATTCTATTATCAATATTATTATGTACCAATAAGTACAAAAATTGATATTAATTTTCAGGTATTATTTTAAAATTAGGAAAGTATGTATGGTACCTATTCAAATACTTACCCTGAAAATTGGAAAAAATTTTATTGAATAGGTACCTACCTAGTTTTTGTAACTAATCAGTTTTCATTGAACATACAATTGCAAAATATTAAGTATAGGTACCTACAAATCTGAGATGTTGGTTCAACTATGAAACCCGAATGATATTTTTTTCTTTAATTTGACTGAATACTCGACATATACAAATAAATAATAAAGTAAGTTTCAAAAATTTTTATAAATCAGACCCCCACATCTTCAATTTTTCCTCGTAAAAAATACCTCCATCAATTCATTTCACCGCATTTACAGTAGTAAAAAAGGTACGAAAGTAAATAGGTAGTAAAATCTATTTCAAAAATGTATGCAAATAAAGTTCGAGAACAGCGTGCTTTTGCATCGCGTCAAAAAAAAACTCATCTCTTTATCAACAAAAAACATTCTTACGTTAGCGTTTTTTTATTCGTTGGCACGGTACACGTACAAAAATAAGCCATCGGATTAAAGAATTGAGTATATTTTTTGCATTCGTAGTGAATTTAATAGAAAACAAAAGATACTATGCATAAGTTACCTACACCGGGCACCGGCGTAACTGTACGCCAAAAAGATACTTCCACAATGGGAATTATTTTTCTACGGTAAAATATCATCCATTTTCTGGGCGAAATTTTCGTCAAAGGTCACTGTGTGATTTATCCTTTTATTCTGCGAATTCGCATGCAGAAATAATTGTAATTAAAGAGGTAATGTTTTGGTACGAATTCAATGTACCATGTACCTCTACGAGATACCTATAAAGTTAGTCGGCGACATTTTTGTAGCCTATTAGTCTCTCTTTGTAAGTTGATATTTTCTCTGAAGTTAACAACGCGAAAGAATGTTTTTCTGGACTTCTGTTACAGCCCCCGAAAACTTTGTTTCTTCTCTTTTTTTTCCCTCCTGAATACTTCTTTTACGCTAAATTTGAAATAATTATCCTTTCATTAAGACCATCGAGGTGTACGGGGCAATTTTTAACACAAATAACTCGTAATTTTCCAAACATGGGTACAAATTCGTATTCTACATGGTTTCCCATGGACCGAAATTTTAAACTGTCATCCAGCGTAGTTTCAAGTTACACCGAGCTGCAAGTAACTATTTTGAATTTTGAATGTTAAAATTTCAAAGTTTCTACTTTCTAGAAAAATGAAAGTGGTATATTTTAAGTAACGTGGTTCCGTTGGTATAATATTTTGTATTTTACTCCGAAACACCTGGTAACAAGACACCTAGACTGAATAAAATTATTGGGAAATTTTTTGAAAGAATTTTTGCAAGCCTCGAAAATTGACGTATCATTGACACATTTAATCACTTAATGATAGCCTAAAGTTTTAGCATGAAGAGGAAATTATTCCATCGAAATAGGTAAATATTTTGTGTAGGTATATAGACGACACTTCAAGGATACCTAATACCTACACCTACGTATATATGCATCCAAGTATCTACAAATACTTCGAGTGAATTTAAATAGATGCGGAAATCACTCTCAAAAACGGAAGTTCCTGTATCCTTAGTTTACCTGCCTGATACAGATGCAAAATGTATTACGTACATATTGGAATGTTACTCGAGTATACGTGAACACATACGTGCGTACCTATCTGCTATCTAGCTCTAGCTACATAGTCTAGTATTAAAAAAAAAACTTTTGTACTCTCAAAGGAATGCACGTATGGTGTATTTACTACATAATATGTATATCCTTTATTTGAACTAACAAAGAAAAACTCAGGCAGATTTATTCACTATATTTATCATTTTACCATAATTTAATATGGAAAAAATGGCGAAATATTTTTTAATATCATTTTGTTATGGTGTATTTTTATACAATTTTCAAAAATAAGTAGGTTGATGATTTAGGAATAGCGCTGGGAAAAAATTATTGCAGGAATGATTTGTAGGAAGAGAAGAGAAAATATATTTGACAATGGTGTCTACTGAATCTGAAAAATGAAAATTTTTCCTATTTTCTGGATTTTTCATGTTACTTTCACGAAAATTTTCTTGCTTCGGATTTACCCAAAAACGAACCCAATTTTTATACTTCATTAAAAAATTGAAGAAAAAATGAAAGTATTGGAAATTCTTGCTTTTTGCAGTAAAATCATTAAAATTTTTACCATTTTCTGGATTTTTATTGCTATTTTCACGAAAATTTTCTTGCTTTGAATTTACCCAAAAAAGAACCCCATTTTTATCCTTCCATTAAAAAATTCAAGAAAAGAGGAAAATGTTGAAAATTCTCGCTTTTTTCAGTAAAATCATTAAAAATTTTACCATTTTCTGTATTTTTTTTGCCATTTTCACGAAAATTTTCCTGCTTTGAATTTACACAAAAAAGAATCCCATTTTTATCCTTCCATTAAAAAATTCAAAAAAATAGGAAAATATTCGAAATTCTCGCTTTTTGCAGCAAAATCATTAAAATTCTTGCTGTTTTCTGGTTTTCTCACTACGAAGGCGAAATTCTTGCCATTTTTTGGGTTCTCTTATTTTTTTTGCCAGTAGACACCATGTATCAACTTTCCAAAAAAATATCCATTTTCAAAAATGAATCGACCTAGCTTCATTTTGTCATTTGGTTTCTCAAAATATCAAATTTCTAAATATTTTTCTGGCAGGTGACAGATTTATGATTTAAGTCGATGCAGTTCATTCCAACACATCAGTTACATCATTGAAATTGGAAATTAGAGCCTTTCAATTATTTTACACCAAAAATTACCCATTTTTAAACAGAAATCCTTAGGCGATCTATCGAACCTTCACCAGGAATAATGCACCACAAACAGTAATGCAAAAATCAACATGATCAGTATCAACATAGACGATTTAGGCTAATCCTCGACAAATAGATAAATACATGTCTACAATTTTTGTGAATTTTTGCTAATCAATTCTAAATCATTATATAAACCTCAAAAATACGTATTAAATACCTATTCGTAGAAAATTTCAATGTTAAAAAAATGAATTTAAAAAATGAAGAACTAGCCCGTAATTGAAAAAATCTTCGATTTAATCTAAAAAATCTTCAGAAAATTTTATAAATACTCAATAAGTAGGAAAAAGTATATAGATATACTTGTTGATTTTTCAACTAGAACATTCCCTTCAAAGTGTAATTTTTTTTCCAATAAGTGAATGAATTAGGTAAACCATGATATCGCGAGAAAATTAAATTGAAAATGTTCTCTCACGAATACATACAGATTTTAATAATGGGATATGTGTCAAAATTGCAACGAAGCTTGATACACGTGAAAATTAAAAAAAAATATAGGTACTCCTCAAATCTTCAGCACGTATTATATAGAAATTTATAAAAATCGTGCTGTATTCGCTACTTTTTGTTGCACTATGAAGCTCGATATGCTCCATTTTAAGATAAGACAAAATAAAATGAAAAAGGATTATAAGATTTTAAATCCCACTTTGGAAGAAAATCCTGAATCGAACAGAATGCCTAGAAAATTACCCCAATGTTAGAATAGCCATGCACGAAAAGAGATCCTATATTTTCCTACGTAGACAGTCTTACACCATTTATTATGAAAATTCACAACCCTACGATCAATTTTTTCTACCTGAATTGAAAAATTGTTATTAAATTGATGAAAAATTCGATTAAAAATTAATTTTTATAGTCAAATAAAACATAACTTTGATAACGAATAAATATGTCACTGAATATGAGCTGGTAATGATGCTATAAGGAAATAATTTTTATAAAAATGATAAATGTATGCTCGCAAATTCTATTTGGTACGCAAATTAGAACGAAAAATGTTCAGTTTTTGATAAATATTTCTTTGATATCTCGATAAATATTTTAATTGATACTTCTATTTAAATAATAATTAAAATACTCAATTCGACGAATCATCAACTCGTGATAATAATATCTAATGAAAATATCTGACTCGTGCAAAAAAATAGCATATAAAAAATTACCATTTAATTTATCAAAAATAAAACATTCTTAATTTTTGTTTAATTGAAGAAAAAAAATAAACGGAGGCATAAAAAGCGAAAAAATTTTAAAGTGTACCTGATAAGATTTCAGTTGGAAAATGGTTTAAATGAAAAAATAAATTCTCGAAATGCTTGTCCACGAAACCGGAAAGTTGTACTAATAAATTATATTTTACGGGAATTATCTCGATTTTCGAAAATGATAACCGTGTACCCGAATACAACGACTGCAACGAATGAAATTCGAATCTGAACTGTAAACTAGGTCCGTTTTAGAATGTAGATATCTATTCGACTTCTGGTGGTACTTTTACAGCCTTCTGTCCCTTAACATCCCTTACGTTACTAACGTCTATCCACCCCCAAGATACTTTAAAACAGGGTTGCGCAAAATCAAAATTATTCGCGGATTAATCTACCGGCATGAAAAATTATATCTGCCTTATGCTTTGGTGAAATCAGCTGGCCACGGTTTTACGTAGGTAGCTAGGTAGGTTTGCGTTCATTTATTTATTTAATTAGGTAGCTCGGGGTGTGTACTTAATTAGGTGCCTATTTATTATTGGATTGTAACTTATATTGTTGTGTAGATATTTATTCGCTTGTTGGTGATTTAATTCGAGGTAATATAATATAGGCAATTACAATGAGCCTGAATGGATTTTCTTAGCAGGTATACCTTTATTTATATTCATCATTGGGAAATTTCAGTCGTTAGGGTTGATAGGTAAATCAAAGTACGAAGGTATTTTACTGAAAAAATTAATTTTAGAGATGTAATTAAATTTCAATATTTTTTATTCTGATGTTTTGGTACCTATATCGATATATTGACATGTAAGTTTCCAATAAATCGATATCGTATTGAAATATATTGAAAAAGGCCCGAATTATTTATCATTTACAGGGTGTTCAATGAATCGTCTGCCAAACGTATTTTTTTGGATATAACCGGGTACCCTTAAAAAAAATTGAGATGAACATGTTGCCTATTTTGAAAATTGAAGGGACAAATGTTGCTTCTAAAAAAATCACGTCAAAATTTTTTTTCAAACATGGGTACAGATAGTACCTTTAAAACTGAGCAAATTTTCATTTTAGAGCTTTTTGCCTATCTTTAAAATTGAATGGGCTACAACAAAAATTGTTCAAGAAAAATTCTCAAAAAATTAACTGTTCAATTAAAGGATAATACCCACGTTGAAAACTGAATAAATTTGGTTCTGTTGAATTTTTACCTAACATCAAAAATGAAGGGGCTACGGATCACTCAAAATAAATGAGCTTCAAAAAAATTTAAAATTTTCTCAATTTTTAATGACCCTTAGCTCCTTCATTTTCGATGTTAGCCAAAAAGCCTACAGAACAAAATTTCTTCAGTTTTCAACATACTATCCATTCCCTTGATCAGTTAATTTTTTGAGAATTTTTCTTGAACAATTTTTGTTGTAGCATCTTCAATTTTAAAGATAGGCAAAAAGTCATAAAGCGAACATTTGCTCAGTTTTAAAGGTACCTACTATCTGTACTCATGTTTGAAAAAAAATTTTGGCATGATTTTTTTAGAAGCAACATTTACTCCTTCAATTTTCAAAATAGGCAACATGTTCATCTCAAATTTTTTTAGGGGTACTCGGTTATATCCAAAAATATATATTTGGCAGACGATTCATGGAACACCCTGTATTTGACCTCAAAAAAACATAAGAAATTCTCAAAAAAATTCAAGTTCATAGCTCAGAAAATGTTTTGCAATTTTTAGTTTAAAATTCAGACTAAAATAAAAATGCTGAAAATTCGAATCAGTAAATTCATTTCGCGAGGGTTTACCTTGAAATACAACATAATTTCGTTGAATTTTTTATTTTTTCATTTATCGGTATCCTGTTTTTTATATCGATGCAACGAAAAATGACAATTTTAAATAGGTATTTCATTTTTTCAAATATTTAAAAAATCCATATTTTCAAGTCGTTTCCAAAATTAATCACTTGAAGAGAGAAAGAGAGAGATTATACCTGCAAAAAAAACTCTCGATCAAAAAGCAATATTCCTTTTTAAAAGTTTAGAAAGCTCATTTAGAGAAACTTAAGTAAGTAATCGCATAATTACCGCGTTGTACGTATAATTTCAGTCAAGTATTTGAATTGAAAACCAATTTATAATTCATGTTTCATTCTGTTTAATCGGTATACGTCTGCTTTATTTCAAATTAACGTATTAATTTAATTGTACTTGTTCGTTTACTCATGAACGTTTTTGTTTCAGAATTTAGATAGGTACGATGGTACATATTATCTCGATATTCAAATTGTAGTCAAAAAACAAGATTTTTTTGTTTTATTTTCAGGATATAATTCGTAAAATATCAAAGTTTAGTTTTATTAATGGTATACTGCATACTGTATTACGCCTTCAAACCCTAATCCGGCAATTTATTTGACATCCTACAGAAACGGAGTGGAAATTTTGATTGTTGCGAGGCAGCTGTTTGATTATGTAATGCATTTTGATTTGAATTTTCGATTTCTCATAAGCTTGCCGCGTGCTTTTCCATTTCTTAATTCAGATTTACAAATAGCTTTGAAATGAGGCACAAAAAAATAGGGGGAAACTATATTTTGTTCAAGTTGAGCGTGTAATTGGTTTCACGCTCTCATCAAGGAAAACTTCCAATAAATATTTTTTACAGTAAACTTGGTAAATTAATTTTAGAGGCAGTACGTTGTGTTGGACTCATTTACTTTATAAAAGAAAATTTTCCAGCTTTCACTTGAAAAATTTATTATGCTGTAAAAGATTTTTATCCAATTATTATTAGAAAATGTAGGTACCTATAAATTCCATAAACTGACACCATGCTTATATTATATGTATGTACAAAACCTTTTCTTTCAAAATTAAAAAATAACAGGATCGGTATTAGGTATCTATAGTAATTTTTTTTCAAAAATTTGACTAGAACAATAAATTTATTAGCTATAGGAGATAAGAAAACATTTTAGGAAAAAAATGTGTGATCTGAGTATACCCGTACTTTCTGCCTATCACAAAGCTGCACCGAACAAGGAGCAGCAGAGACAGTTTGCTTACCCAATTTTCGAAAAATTACGATTTCAGTAGGAAACTTTAAATTATAGTCATGGAGTCAAAAAAATTAGGCGTTTGTTCTGAAAAAATCACTATTTCTGTCGAAAAATTACAGAACGTTTTCGACTTGGGGACTCAAATTCAGATGGAAAATCCAAATTCAAAAAAGAAAAACTGTAGCCGAGCAAGGCTGAATTTTTCCACCCGAACCTGAAATTGCAGCTAGAAAGATAAATCTTAGACTCGAATAATATCAGTCAGAAAATTACGAGTAGGTATAAAAAATACAAAATAACTTTATAAGACCGGACTGAACATGAAGGTGAAGGGGAGCGTCAGATAACCCATCTCTCCCTGACCACAAAATTAATTTTTAAATTCTGGAAAATTAGATTTGAGTTGGAAATTTTTTTGAAAGTGACGACTTTATTTTCGGAGGAGAGAGAAATATTTTAAGTTATGAAAAAATGTGGAAAATTGTACTCGAGTCGGAAAAATTATTAAAAAATTCTCGTTATGTCGAAAAAAGAAACATGTTTTATCTCAACGATGCATCGTTACATATTTTTGCAAGATTGATTATAAAAGTAATATAAAATGTCAATATTGTCTGAAATGTGGCGCGTCCCAGCCCAAAAACGTGAAACATGTTAAAATTCCATATTTCATTATTTCAGTCAAAAGTTTTCGATTTATTTGCTCTTTCAATAAGCCAATTTCGGTTCGACTGAGTCAGCATCAAAAAGGATCCAAAAACAAGTAAAATTTTAGATTCCTCTGACCCCCACCACCACCTCTCCACCCAATCAATGATACCGGTTTTGTTTGTTTCTAATGTATCCCCTTCATAAATGGAGGTAAGCAAAACGTATGTCCCCGGTTTTTTTGAATTTTTTCCCCCTGTAAAAACCTCTTTCAAATTAAATACCAACTTTTAAAAAATTAAAGTTTTTAAAAATTTGGCTAACAAATTAGTTAAATGGATATACCGAGGAATAGAATGTTGCGGGAAAAAATGTCAACTTGGTATACATTTAATGCATTTATCCATCTCCATTTTTGAAGGTACTACTTTACAGTACCGCTTTAAAAAATGGAAGAAGGTAAAAGGTGAAGGTACGTCACAAATTTTTAGGGAATTTTTTCTCCATCATTAGGTACCTATAGATCTTTGAATTTATAATTTTAGTCAAATTTTAGAAAAATTCAATTTATTAAGATAAAGATAAAGTTGTCTGATATGAGACCTATCATATTTTTCAGACCTGGAAGGGCCCCAATAGTCTCAAAAGTCCAGGAAATGACAACAACGGTTTGAAACTGTAGCTGAAAGAATTTGATATCACTACCTAAAGCAAAAACTAAAAAAAAAACAAATTCCCAAATTTTTTTGAAAAAAGTACGTTTTTGAAAAAATCAATTTAGTTTCTAAGGTTTTTTTTTTTGAAAAATCACAAAAGTCCTAAAATTGATAAATGTGTACTTATCGAGTATTGTGTACGAGTCTAAAATTATGAAAATCATCAAATAAATCTACATTAGAAAATATTACGAGCAGAGATCTTCTTAGGGATCCAAACTTTGCGAACATTCTCCATCTATAATGCAAATGGTTATTGCCTAAATAATGAAATCTGTAAATCTGTACCACTTTGATATTGAAAAATCCACCAACATAGAGGTTCCACATCAGGAGTCCTCATTCCATAATTTTTCCAACATTTGACCCTGGATTAGTTAAAACCAAATACAATTTTCGAAAGCTCCTGAATTGTAGGTAGGTACCTTTATATGTTTTATTTTACCCTCCATGGGGCTCAAAAAACATTTCAGATAATCGAGGAATCCTTATTAGGCAACCTTACCTACTTTAGTGCATTTATAATTGCCTAAAATAAAGAGTTGAGGAGTCTGAAAGTCTGAGACCCATTTCCCGCCAGTATGACGGAATGTCGTCGTGTGAAATTTCCTAAATCGAGGGAAATTTTGGACTACAAAATCAATCTTGGAAAAATATCGGAAAAGAAAAAGCATGAAGAATTCCAAAATCGTCCTCAAAACCCCGTAAAATAAAAAAAATATTCAAAACTTGAAAAAATTAGAAATTTCGAAATTCTGCGAATTCCTGCACTAAAAAACAAAGTATTATCTACGTATGAAATCTGAGTTTTTGATAATTCATCTCATCGATTTCCATGTTAATTTATCCTCGACTTTTTTGATATGTATAAGTACTTAATAAAAAAAAAAAAAAAAAATACTTGGCCATTTTTTTTTCCAAGTGACGAATAAAAAAAGAAAATAAGAGAGCAATGATTGAATAACCTAAAGTGGACAAATTTTGAGAGCTCTTTGGAGGGGGGGGGGATGCAATTCCAAAATTTCATGCTTCCAATCCAAATTCCACATACCTCGCAACGATCTATGGCATGGAAAAATTGATCAGATCAATAAACTATCTAATTTTCATTGGTTATAAAATGCTAGTAATTTATATCAGACACGAGCTCGATTTTCTATGTTTTTCATTGAGTATGAGTACAGTCTATAAATATGTACATAGGTACCTAGATTGATCAATTCAACAAATAAATATCTATAATCGTTTATGGTAGAAAAAATTCAGTGACAGTGGAAAATATACCAGAATTATATTCTGAGAACATTAAATGAAAGTCTATAGAGGACAGTAATTTGAACCCAATTCAGATGAAAAGTAAAAAGCATTCCGACATAAAAACATTTTCTCTAAAAGGACGTTTCAATGGTTTCGAGACAGACTAACCGAACACTGAAACAGAACGGAATAGAGAAGCCGTCACAAATAACCATAGAAATGAGCAAGAAAAAAATTCCTTCTTATCGTTTTCTACATAATCCGCCAAATGAAATGACACTCGTAAAATATATTTTCGCGTACAAATGAAAAAAAAGGCAGATTTTTTTCGCAAAACGAAGCAAAAATCTTATAAAATATCTGATTATTGTTATTTGTTTATTTACTCTGGTAAAGATATGATCATTTTTATAATTCTACATGAAATTCAAATTATACCCATTCAAACACCCACTTTCCCAAAAATTCGTAAATATTATTTCAATTACCTATACAAAGCTCGATCTGCCGGAAACGAATATTTATGTTTTTATTAAAGTATTTGTTTAGCTCCTTTTATTTTATATTTTTTCTTTTTTTTTCTGACTAGCATACCGAAGTCATCGGAAGAATTTTTAAATATGTATAATACGCCGGATAAAATGTTTTGTCAAGGTGCCTAGGTGTTTCAAAGCAAGAGCAAAATCTACATGAAATTGCCTCAAGACACTCGGGGAAGACTTGAAGGGCGGAATGAAACAATGTAACAAAAGCAGAGTACCGGTAGTTGAAAATAATGAACATTTCCCTACGGTATTTCCGAAGAGAAAAAAAAAGAAATAAAAAACTGAACTTAACGGAAACACGTTTCTCAAACGATTCCGTGAAAAATGGGATAGAATATAAACGTAAAGAAAGTCAAACAATCGTGACGAAATTTTTTTTATATTTATGGAATTCGCAAATGCAAAGTAAACACTACCTATACTTGCGATTAGTATGTACGTACATAAAAAAAATAACAAAAAACAACAAAAATGAAAAGTCATCTCTGGAAATTCATCAAGAGAATACATTTGTTTTCTGTTAATAATATGATTCTTTTTTCCCTTTTGATCACCTATTATTATTATAATTTTATAGTTCAAGTGGAACTGATTAAAGGTCATTTTCATTGGGCATTGACCTCCATACCTTTACAAAACCTTTAAGAATTTATGAAAGTAGGTACCTACTCACCGTCAATCAAATATATGAATATAATTCTGTACCTATACTTATTGTTTAATAAGGATAAAAATCAAAAAAAGAAACTCCTCTGGTAGGTACCCTTCTACCTACACACATTACGTTGGTATCCAAAAGACTTCGAACAATCGTTAGATAAAACTCTTGACAAAGGATCAACCACATACCATCTTCGTGCCTATTAAAAATTAATATTTCGCACAAATCTGTTTCTTCCTTTCTTATTTCAAATAATTGTGTGTGAGAAGTTCTCAACACCGGCGAACAACCGCAATAGTAAAATAGAGAGAAAAAGTTACCCGATGAAGGAAGAAAAAACATTTGAAAAATGTCTGCAGTTGAAATTACAGTAAAAACTAAACATTGTATTAGTTTCATTTCATGCTTACATCGCCCTATTCGTCTATTCGTTGTACGTTTAGGAAAAACTTTTAAAATGGAAAAAGTTTTTCCACCACCTTTTTTTCCTTTGTAATATACCTCTTTTTCAGTTTTTCATCTCTGGATGTCTTCATTTCGGCTTTTAACAACACGAGTTTAACTTCTTTTGCCGTTTTTCTAAATGAAATGTTTGATTAATGTTCAACAACTAACAAACAGTACGAAATTAAAGAAAACTGTTCGAAGTGATCTCAAGTCATAATAACTTTATCAGTGTTTAACCCCATTAATTTACCAAACTTTAATACCAACTATAAACCAACTAATAAGTATACTCTCATCCTGGTTTTATCATATAACGACGTGTTCCGCACGTGTAAGTAATCAATGGTGGTCAATTTTTTTTAATATAAAATTTCTCAAAAGTCGAAAGTTTACAAGTGCTGAGAAGAAATTTGTTGAAGAGGAATTTGTATCGAATTTTGGAAGCTACCACCTGATGCAAATTATCGGTAGATATTTTGAACAGTAAGAATCAGAGATTTTTCAAAACAATATAATGTTTGTAGCAATACCAAAATAATAGGTACCTTCTTATTAAAAAGTGACGATTAGGGACTTAAATAATTTGAAAAAAAAAAAAAATGAAAAAATATATAGTTTATTCATGACTTTATCTATAGCGCCCTACTTTATCTTCTATTATTATGGATGATAGATGGATGACCTATCATTTTCGTTCAAGTAATTTAGTAACAGTACCATTATCGCCTTAATCTGTACCATTCAACGAAAAACTAAAGTTGTTTTTTATTACCTATTTAAATTCAAATCTTGAATTTCTGAACAAAAACAATCAAACATGAAAAGTTCTTTTAATAATTTATCAAAATAAAAAAAGAATAATTAAAAAATCAAAATGAAAAGTCATAAGTTTATAAAAAAATTTCTGATGTAAAATTTTTGCTTTTTTCATTTTCATTTGAATGAATATTTTACGAACGGCTGCCATACTTATTGTGGTAAAGACTGAAATTACTTTTTTTTCGATCTTAGTTGTCAGTTTGTTGTTAGTAGATTATTCAGGTCACGAGGAACAGAAATTTTAGTTTTATACCATTGATTAGATAAAATTTTCATGTTTTCCACATTTTTAAGGCTACGGGGATTGGGGAACTTCGAATTTTGAAAAAAGAACATGAACTTTCTTTAACATTAACGAATTCGTTATTACTCGTTATCTTGCCAAGTTCCTCATGGCATCAATTCTGATCCAAATGAACCACACGATCGTGTACCACAAAAACACTCTTGAATTTTTGGATACAATATAGAAGTTTTTTGGACGTTTCATCAATATTTCCTGTTTTAGCCTAACGTAACTTGCCTCCCAATCCTCCCATGTAAGAAAAATAGGATTTTTTAAATACAAAATGAGAGCTAAAAAATATTGCCAAGTAGTAAGTATTGAAAAATGAGAGTTTTTTTTACAAAATGCGACATTTCGAATTTGAATTCACTGTTGATTACAATTACAAAATTATTTGTAAATTTAGAATTTTGTAGCTTACTGCCTAAAAAATATGAAATTTTGGTAAAATAATGCCTTCCTTCTTCTGCGTAAAAAAAAAGTATCTTCCTTACTTTTCATTTTTCTTTTGTAAAATAATTTCATTAAGATCACGTCGTTAACGTTATTTAAAAAAAAATAAAAAACGCATTAAAATTAAAAATATTCGGAACCACCGTACCCGAAACATAACGAAAAAGGTCACGTGACTATATCGATACGTTTCGACTTCGATAACAGATAATCGATAACACGCTCGCCGGCTACTTTCGAGTTTTAAAGAAAACAGAACCAGAAAGAAAAAGCAAATGGCGTATAGTTGTTTAAGTTTAATTCGTTCGTTGTGTTTTGTCATTCTCGGGTTTTGATAGCGACTTTTATTATAACTTTAATTATTCGACTGTTATTCATTTTTACTTATTTGTAGTCCGTTGTTATACGTATTCAAAATGAAAGAAAACAACGAAGAAATCGAAGGAGGCGACGAAATCGCCAAACCTACGGAATATGTTAAAGATTTGTTGAAAGAGAAACTCACGTTAAATCCAGAACAACATTCAAATGCTATGCGACTGGTTGATCAAGGTATAATTCATAATCTAATCATATTTCACGTTTGTGACTCAAATTTCTAAACCGATAGACGTATTGGTATCGTCTTCACAGTAGTGTAATCTTTACCTCATACTTTTTTACTATAATTGTTTGTAAGATGCGCTTCAGTTAGCCAAGTCATAAGTAGTCTAAGGTTAATTTTACTCTGCTGTATTAATCTGTTCACGTCCCTTAGCAATTTTCGTCAAATTGTGCACTATTTTAATAAGTTTTTCTTCACAGTGAGATCACAATTATAGAGAAATAGTTATGCAAAAATGTCGCCGGATGTGAACCTCGATCGATTCGTTGACCATATTTTATGTATAGTTTCACCACATTAGACGAAAAATTACTTTCTTCGTAGTAATGGCTTTCGATTCTTGAACAAATTTAAGAAATTCATAATTTATTACCTTTCTATTTTTAAATTCAAATTGAATATGGAAACGCATGCGCAGATCATGGCTTCTTAAATAATTATATGGGAAGAAACTCGAAAAATTGGAACGTTTTTAGATGAATTTGACTCTTTCCAATCAATTGTAATTTTATTTTTGCAGAAGTAGCTAAAGCCCAAGCTCAATCAGCTGGCAAACCTTTGAAGCCTGAAAGTCGCTATGTTGATATTTATAAAGAAAAACCGATCAAAGTCGTAGCTAAAGTATTAGTACCCGTCAAGGAACATCCGAGGGTAAGATTTCATTACGAATTATTCAATCTTTCGATACTCGATAGTTAACCAAACATGTAAATTTTCAGTTCAATTTCGTCGGAAAATTACTAGGACCTAAAGGTAACTCGCTGAAAAGATTACAAGAAGAAACGATGACAAAAATGGCAATTTTAGGACGCGGTTCGATGCGAGATAAAGCCAAGGTACGTTGAAATAGCTATTTCTATCGATATAAATCGTACAGATTCTAACTATTGAAATTTCTCGCAGGAAGAAGAATTACGAAACGCCTTGGACCCGAAATATTCCCACCTCAGTGACGATCTTCACGTTGAAATACAAGCATTAGCACCACCGGCCGAAGCTTACGCTCGTATCGCATTCGCCCTAGCCGAAATTCGCAAATACCTCGTACCGGACGTAAACGACGAAATCAGACAAGAACAGCTACGTGAAATACAACAGTACGGAGGTACCGGTCGAGGTGGCCGTGGTGGCGCCGGTGGACCTAATGTTCGTGGTGGAGGAGCTCCCCGAGGCGGTGGAGTCGGTCGAGGTGTCCCGAGACCTCCTATCATTCCTCCCAGAGGAGCTCCAGTTCCTCCGCCAGGTGGTCCAGTTCCACCCCGTCCAATTCCTGGTAAAGCGAAAGTAATGAGTATTCTAGACCGAGCTCGAGTGGCAATGGAAGAAACTTCGTACGGTGGATACGACGATGGCGGCTATTATGACTCTCCCGGACCCATGGGTTACGATCCGAGCGGGTAAAATTGATTTTTTGTCTTATATGAACTTTTTGAGCATTCGATTTCACTCGTTTAAAAAAATCAGTTCAATTTATCGATTGCAATTTTTATTCTATCGTTTGAAATTTATAAATTTAACCTCGCAATTTTTTTTGGAGTCAAGTCGAATGAGACGAATCGATTATGGATTATTTTTGATGATTAATTACTCCTGTAAATCGATTTTCGTTACAGATACGGCGGTGCGTATAATGGTTCTGGATTTTACGATGGTGGCGGTTATGCTGGAGGTAAGCCCTGTGAAACTTAGTTTTATTTTGGCATATTTTTTTTGCAGCTTAGTTATTTCGGGTATTTTTTCATATTAAAATATTATCGGAACGTTTTAATTTTTAATTTTCAATATTTTTATCGATACTTTCAGTATTGAATTATTTTAATTGATGTTTTCCTTTATCTCGTTCCTTTTTTATTTTCTCGCATGTTTGTTGTTTTAATAATTTTTTTTCAATTTTTTTAATTTTAATGTTATTTTCACGTCTTGGAACGATTCTTTTAAATGTTTCAAAACCGTAATACCTTGTTAATACAATAATAATGTCACCGTTTTGTTATAAACTTCAAAACGACCCCTTCTAAAAATATTATTTCTAGGTAAATATTGCATCTTAAAATATTTTCAAAATACGCACAAATGTACTAAATATCTAATGAAAATCATTAGAAATATCGAGCCACCATATATAATTCTAATACGAATCACATCTATCGATTTAAACTCGATTCTCAATAAAATATTGGAACGCATTTTAATGCGATCTTACTTTTTTATCGAAGTACATACAATATAAAACGACCCATTGTAATTGCGTTTAATATTCGAAAAAAAAAGTATATTAATAAAGTAGTATAATAAGTAATTGTAATTATAAGCAAATTTATATCTTCCGTATGTAAATTTTGGTTGTTTTTCGATTTTAATTCAACATCGTGGAGTTGACGATCGTTGCTCTTAGCTGAATAAAAAATCGCGATTAAACAAGATCGTTTTTTCTAACACGAAAAATCAGTTCAACACTTCGATGTGTTTGTGAAAAACAACAGCTAAAGCATAAGATTGATCAACACTCATGTCTTTGGAAAAAAAATCGAAAAACGTCAACATCGAGAACATTAAACAACCAATCATTTTGAAAACGTTGTTTTGATATTTGTAAACCATGTATGGCTGTACTTCTTTGCCTTATTTGTATGTTGTTTTTTCGTTTTATAAATTTTATACGAGTAATTTAAATATTGTGAAAATTTTTACCCTGTGCGAGAATCATAGGATAAAGTTAGTTAACGAATAATTACCATTGTTGTACGATAGAGGTAGTTTTCAATTTTCGTCTTGATAAAATAGTGAGGCAACGATAAACGATCCGATTCGCATGGCGAGATTTCGAAATTTTCATGAATTATTGCCATCGTATTGAATAATGTTCACGTGGGGATGAGTTAGATTGTAAAATTTTATTGGAATGGGAAAAAAAAGGTTACGACCGAGATTTTAACGTTGTGAGAGGATCAGATTACGCATTGTAGTTTAGAGAAGTAAGATTGTGCCAGAATAGGAGCGAAATTTGTGCTTTATTCATCAAGGATAAATAGTGGAATACGAGCTGTAAAAGTATGATTTTTATTAGGGTACGAATTGTTTCGATTGTGATATTTCAGATATGAAAGTTGCTGGTGTTATTCGAGTTGAAAATAACTTTGATGTTTATCTAATGCATGAATATGATTATATCATGGCAAAAAATTGAAAGATAAGGATTTATAGATAGTAAAGCGGTGTAAAGTTTTAATCGTCGAGTATTCCGTAGAATTTAAAAAAAATGTTGGAAATGAATTAATAGTTTTTGATGCATAATTCATGAAAAGCTTCGGAATTGAATGTGTACAGAGTTAAATGTTAATCTCTTATGCAATTGGCGATCGTTGTAAATGCAGTATATCTTCGAAGTTTGGAGAGCCATTCAATCAGATTTTTACCCTTGTTTTTTCAATTTTGCTGAACTTTTTAAAATCATTATCTCTTCTTCAGTCCCTGCAGGTGAATGGGGATTCTTTTGCCTGGGATTTTCATGACCTGTGCTTTGGTGATTTTGATCAAAAGTGATGTCAGTGGTAGCTTTTGGCCCAAGTACTACTCTTAACAAAATTTCGAGCACTCATTTTGAATGTGGATCTCCCAGTGAAAATTCAACTAACAAATTTTTATTACAGAAAAAATTTATGGGATTTAAGTTTCTAGGCGTCAAAAAAAGCGAATAATGTATGTAATTTTTGCTTATCATCAATATTGAAGAGGTTATAGAACAAAAAAAAGGCAACCGTGGGGAGGGAGCAGTTTACTCCTTGTAATTACGAAATAGCTGTTTTAGTTGGAAAAAATTGTACTCGAGCTGAAAAATTTTCAAATTTTTTTGAAGGTCTGAAATTTTTTTACAAATATAGAGAAAAAATCTATTTTGGTTGGAAATTTCAATTTCTGTTTTCTCCCTTTCCTCAAAAAATATATCTTCTGTTCGTGTCTGGAAAGAAGTGATTTCATTTTTAAATTTCACTTTTTTAATTTAATTCATAATTCGGTGATTTTTGAATATTTGTAACCCCTTCAAAATTAGTAATAGGCAAAAACTGCATGTATTTTTGTATATTTTGACTCCAGAAAACCTAGAGCCTAATCAATTTTGTCGTTTGAAAAGTTTGTTTTTGAAAATTTTAACATTTTCAACTTTAAATTTTCTCTGAGAAGTCTAGTTTCAAACTGGCAGCAAAAATTTTGATAGTAAGGTGCTTGGATCAAGGGCTATCATTGAGAACACTTTTGATCAAAATCCTTGGGGTGAAGAGCAGCTCATACAGGTTTCTGGTTAAAATCAATCGAATCGTGCTGTTGGAAAATACATCCTAATTGGATTCAAAAATGTTCACTCGTAAAATTTTTGAAATGTAGAAGTAGAGCTTTAAATTTTGAGCATTCCATTAAGCTTCAAGGGACTCAAATTTTTTTTGTGAAAGTACCTATTACCATAGGCAGTTATCAGTTATCACCAATGATTTTCGTTCCAGGATTTTTGAACTTTGAAATGGGGAAGGGAAGTCACGGTACTTCAACATTTTAGTCAAAATTTAAAAAAAATTGAAGATTACATGTGGGATATATGTAGTTTATGTTTTTTGAGACGCTGAATTCGAATGTCAACTTATATTTAGGATCTGGCTCCTCCAATCCCTCCAAACTATCCAAATGATGTCAAAAGAACCTTTTAATGCTACCGAATACAATAAATCGAATGATTTTTCGGTTCTGGCTCTCTGTCAACCCACCAACTCTTTTTTATCACATTTCAACCTCTTTCTCTCATCATTCTTTTGCTGTAGTCGCGGATATCGAAAGACTGAAGTCTAAAAAAAAGTGTATATTGGAACTGGTGTCGTGCCCTCCCCCCCCCTCAAAAAAAATATTCATATATTTAACGGATCCGATGAGTGCGAGTGTAAACCTTAGCGTGAAAATTTACAAGACTCCTCCTCACCCCTCACCCCAAAAAAATCAAAATGAAATTTTCTACGCCCCTTCCTCTTTTCCATCATGATATCTGAAATTTTCAAAGATAAAAATTTTGAAAAATTTTAATTCATTTTAGCCAAAGAAAATCATTTTGAGAATTTTTGTCGAAATTCAATCAAAAGTCTAGAAATATGTACCTATTACCTACGCATCGCAATTTTAGAATGTTCCAAATTTTAAACGTTGAATAGAAAAATTTTTTGCAGATTTTATTTCTTCGATTAATTTTGTTCAACAATTTGCTAAATTTTTTTAAATGAAATTTTTTTGAAAAATTATTCATTTTTTGGAAAATTTGTCAATTTTTTGTATTTTTTTTTCTTTTATCAAATTGTTTGATTCTTTGGTGTTGATAAGGGCATCCATTTGAAATTTTCCCTGTTTTTCAGAAGGGCCGGTGTTTTTTGGTTGCCAACTGATTCTTCGAAAAAATGCTAACCCTGTGCTAATGAGCTTTTTGCACCTCTCTATCGTCAGCCTTCTCCTTCCCACTTCATCCAGGGGCCGAGGAGTTAATGATTTTGGTTTTCCAAGTGGCGGTTTGACCAAATTTTGGAAAAAAAATGTTGAGCAAATTGGAAACAGCTACGAAGGGTTTAAACTCCGTTGAATTGATGTAAAATGACTCCAGATCGATGGCAATAGCTTTCAATTCCACGAACGTAGCAAGCTTTAAAAAACTATCAACTTTTCAGCATCGGTGTTAGAGACGACCATCATGAAAAATCTAACACCTTTGTAATGAGCTCGTTATTTTCATGGAAGTCGAAAGGTAGGACCATTGATTTTAACTTAATGAGACATACTGTAAATGCGTTTTTAAAAAATCTCTGTAGCATAATACACGACGTATTAGTTGACGAACAATTGAAAAAACTAATATTTCTAATAATTTAAAACCTTGATAATTATTATAAACCGACGAGAAACCGATCGAAAGTCGGGAATGCCAACAAAACCAAACCTACCAAAAACCCTGACAAAAAACCACCCGATGAAATAACATCGTTAATAAACCATAAAGCTGATACGAAATGGCAAAAAATCCCCAAAATAAATCTTCGAAAAAAATTTCCTCTGATCTCCATTTCATCCAATCCTTCTTTTCCTTTCCTGCAATCCGTCCGATCAATATTTGTTGTGCTGTTCGTTTGCAGCAGCTCTGCAAAATGATCTCATTTGGTAACCACAAAGTACTCGAAGTGTTCGGGGTATTACCACTTGATAATTTTGCAGACCTGATTTTGAGCGATAAAATATTCCTTAATGGTCCTTTACCTATTGCAGGACGCTGGTGATCAGCTTTAATAATCTCATTCACCCAACAGGACACAGTTGATTCGCCCACTTTGGTGAGCTGTTATTTTATAATGTTTTGCATCTACCTATTCAATTGCAGCGACATTTTATTAAAACCATTCGTTCGTTTGGGTTTTATCGGCAACGAGGACGGTTTGCAACTCCGAAGGCAGCACGTCGAATTTTGAGTACGAAAAAATAATTATTCGGCGTTGATGACCGCGTGATTTGGCTTAATTGGGAATTATGTGTAATTATGTGTATCTGATTTCGTTAGGTGATGTTTTTTTTTAGGTAATTTTATTCGGGAATACGAAATTTTTAAGGCTTGTGTTCGGTTAAAGTAATTTTAGAAATCACCATTAACACAGGATTGTTTTCATGTATTGCTTTTCCAACAATTCGTATTTTTATATAACCAGACGTTTAATTTATGTTTTTCTATGGTGTTTTCAGCCGGAGAAAAATCAGGTGGTTGGAAGTCGTACGGATCTTCAGGGGATAATTCGGGCGGCGGTGGAAAAGCGCCGTCGAATTCGGTGAATCGTTTTGGAAATACTCGTCCATCTCCTTACTCGCGTTCCGCCAAGTAAACTTTTTCGTGGAAGTTACAATGTCTGTGGATAGACATACACAGCATTCGGATTATTCAAATTACAAAAAAATATTGCAACGCAATTACATTTTATTTTTAGACCCCTTTTTTTTATTATTATTTTTATAGAACGTTATGATATGTTTCTAGTTGTGTTCAGAATTATTTTATTGACAATTCAGACAGTTTCAATTTCATGAGATGTGATCGCCGAATCGCAAAATTTTCAATTCTGCGAATTTTTTCACGATGATATCGTGGTTGTTTTTTTTTCTGGACCAAATCAAACGAGAAGAACGATGTACGTTTTTTCATTCTCGTTTGTTTCCGAATGACAAGTGTACTTTTTGTTCTATCTTGTTTTTTGTTCTTGTTTTGTTTTTTTTTCTTTAAATTTTCATTTAGAAAAAAGTGTACGCAATTTTAAATCACGGAGTAAAATCTTGAAGAAAGAAATTTAGCGAAAAATTTGAAAAATTGAAAGAAACTACGCAAATATCAATTATCTCATGTTAAAGTTAAATACGAATATAAATTTTCAAGTATTTGCGTACTTCTAAAAAAAACATTCGTTTAAAACTGGTCTTGTTTGGTGACATGTTCGTGTACAAATTTATCCTTATAATGGTTTAACTTCTAATTAAAGAATTCCTCTTATAACATCTCAGTATTTTTAAAATTACGTAACGTATTTTTTTTTAATTGTACCAATCGTAGAATGTAAAAAAATTAACTTAGTTTTTAATTCTCTTTTTTTTTAACCGAGCATTAAGGTTTTCCTTCATTCTTTTTTTGTAATTTGATTTTTTTTCTAAGGTTAACAAAATATTGATAATTTGCGCTTCCTTTTACGATAAAAATTCAAAAAAAATGTATTAAATGATCGCTTAATAAAATTTGTACTTTAAATCGCATCAATCAAATAAAATACATTCAAGAAAATGGATTTTGAGTTTGTTATTCGATGATCTCATACTGTTGTAAAACGAGATCCTTATCAGTTGAAATTTTAACCACGCTGTAATTGTCTGAGTTTGAAATGATTTATGAAAAATAAATTTCTAATTCTAGTCTACGAACGTAGCTCGGTTTGATATCAATTCAATATTCAACCTATTCATTATCCTAATCTGTTCATGTCCCAGTTGTGTTTTACCTTATCGTAGGTACCGAATACCGATTAATTTCGAATTAAAAGAAATATTTACGTTGAAAAGCTACCAAATGGCTCATCTACCAATCGAAACAGTATTCCCAGGAGCTTTCGAACCCAACACCGGTATTTTTGTGACACAGAAGAAAATTCATGGGGAGCAAGGGTACGTCGTAGATCGGTTCCCACAATCAAAACAAAACCGTAATCATTTCAGTAGTCGTAATGGAGCTAAGATTAAATATTTGATTATGCATTACACTGCGATCAATTTCTATAGCACTCTGGTAACATTTACTTCAGACCAACCAATCGGTGGAGGCAGAGTCAGTGCTCATTACGTTATTACCGAAAAAGAAAATAACGTATCTGGAGGACAAGTTATTCAAGTGGTACAAGATACAGAACAGGCATGGCACGCAGGTTTTAGCAATTGGGGAGATGATCGTATTAGAAATCTCAATTCAGTTTCATTAGGTAAGTATTGAATATGTGAATAAAGGATGGAATATTAATACATCCGATACTCAAGCCAAAATATGGTACCCATTTGATGAGCAGCAGATTCAAAAATCAGGGATAATTAGTCGAAATATTATTAAGGAATACGATATCCTTCCTAATCACGTTCTAGGACATGCTGATATTGCTCCTCTCAGGAAACAAGATCCTGGTATTCTATTTCCTTGGGAATATTTGTACATTAATTATAACGTAGGAGCTTGGTTGGATAAAGATGAACAGAACCGAGAAGAAATTATAATGAAATATGATCCCAAAGAACCGTGTCCGGATGAAGTTAGCTTACCTTTATTGCTGAAGATGCTGAAAAACTATGGATATGATGTGCCATCGAAGGAGTTGAGGAATCCTGATATGAATAATTCTGTCGTAAGGGCTGTGGTTACCGCATTCAAAGCACATTTTACTGCTAATCAACGACCAGAGTTGTATGAATCTTCGCCGAGTATTGAAGATATGTATTGGGCTTGGGCATTGAATGCCAAATATTGTCCAGATACAAGTTGGAATTAGTGTAGAGTTTAAGTTTAAATATAACACTGATTTGTATAAAATTGTACAAAAATCATTATCCACGCACGACATTGGCTTCATAAACATAAACGAAATCTTGTATCATCTGAACGCATAACATTTCAAAAACACCGAGTAATTATTCGAAAAAAAACACAAGATCGAAATAAGAAATACCACCATGATATTAATAGGATGAAGATGAAATGAAAAACAAAACAAAATCAGGAAACTAACTTTGATGATGAATTGATAATAATTGTAAGGTTGTTTACAATGAGTGGGGGACTTTTCAGAAAGAACCCTCAATTTAGAAATAGGTAGGGGGTCTTCAAACTGATCATAGGCGGAACTAAGGGCGGGCAGGGGTGGGCCGGGCCCCGTTGAGAATTTTTTTTGGCCCGACCGCTTTTTTCTGGCCAATTTTGAATTTTTTTCCAAATTCCAAAAAAAAAATTGGTTATTTTAGTATGGTGTGAATATTGAATGTTCGCGATGTGAATATATTTGAATATTTACCCCACACTAGGTTATTTGAGTAGGTATTGTAAATCTGCGTAACAGGGGAAGGGGTAGTTCCAGGTTGTTTGGGTAGTTCTAAAAATTTATGTCGGTAGCTCCAAAATTGTTCGGTAGATCCAAAATTGCTTGGTGATTTACTAGCTCCTAGGATTTCGACAATCCCAAGTCCAAATTTATTCCAAGTACAAATTTTTTCAACTCTAAATTTTTCCAGTTTCTTTAATTCCAAATTTTTTAAAAATTTAATCCAATTTTAAAATTTTTCTCGCAGTATCGATTTGGATGTTGGAAAAAATCTTAAAAAACATGAAGCTGAAATTTCTTTAAAAAATTAAAAAAATGAGAAAAATTTTTTAAATGATTAAAATCGAGTTGGTGGAAATTTAAAAAAATCAAAGTGGAAAAAATGTTAAGAAAGTTTATCGTAGAAAGAATTGCAAAGTTGAAAAAATTTCAGTATTAAAAATTTTCCCAACTTAAATTTCTTCACATTATTTTCGATTCGATATTTTTAAAACTTTTTTCCAACACTAAAATTTTTTTCAATTTTTTTTCAACTGCATGCATGAAAATCCCTCATGGTTATAAATTGATGACGGCGAGTGGTGGGAAAAAATTGACATTCATTCAAAATTATCTCAAAAGCGTTGGAAAGTAGGGTACGAGGGGTACATTGTATTCCCCAAATTGGTGGCCGGAGTGCGAAGTATGAAATGTACTTCCACATTACATCAGATCGAGATTTTCAAAGCATTAAAACATGAAAAAAATGCTTTTTTGGACATAAAAAATCAAATTTTTCCAAAACTTTGCCCTCGCTTCGCTCGGGCATGAACAAAAACATATGGTTACATATTTGAACTATTTGAGGCAATAATGCGAAAGAAGGCTCCCTTTTTCTCCCTTCCCCTACTATTCTAAGTCACTACACCAATCTGTTCTGTTACCTATACCTCTCAAAAAAGTGATTCTGATGCCACTGAATGATCTTCAATTGAATCAACAATAATTTTTCCTCTTCCAACAGGTTATTCTCAGGAAAAATTGTCATTCCAATTTTTTTTCAATCGAAGTTTAAATCCCAGTAGTTCCAAAATTTCTTTAGAATAACCCCTGCTGCGTAACTTTTGTAATTTTAATGTATAAGTTTCAAAAAACCAAAATTATTATTACTCATTTACGTTACTTCAAATTTTGTAGCCAAATGTCTACCAACTCTATTATTTAAAAAAAAAATAGATGACATGTTTGAGCGAATTAATTTTTATTTTATCAGGTGTACTTGAAATTTTACATTTTGATTTTGAGGTCCCTTTTCATAACTGACCCTCTCACCCCCCCCTAAAAAATCGTATAAAAATCTGGCCCACGCTTGGCCCTTTGTGCCCTAGCAAAAAAAAATTCTGGTTCCGCCTATGAAACTGATCACGTATGAAAAAACGAATTTGTAGGAGCACGCGGTACTTCCGTCAATCCCTCCTCCGTCTACTGGAAAAACTGCAATATTTGAATTTCAATATTCCATTAAATGACTTTGAAGTCGGAACAAGGGGGTAAAAAAATTGCAGATTACAAATAGGAATTTAAATCGATCAATCAAACAGCCAAAATCGAACTGAAAAATTTTATATTGCCAAAAATAAGTTGGTAAAATTTTGATGAAATTTTTCAAAAAAAAATTCATGGCAATACTGCCAACCATTAAGAGCTTGATTTACACAATTTGTATGAAATTTTAGTTTACAGCATTGTTGCAAATATTTTTTTAAAAACTGGATACCTTTGGCTCACCTTTCAGTTCAATGGATGATGAACTTAGAGCTTGGAGTTACTGTAACTCCAAGCTCTATGATGATGAATGAACAACGAACAAGTTGAATTTAGGTATTTTTAAAATAATTTTCAAACCATGATGCAAATGACAGCACTGTCGTAATAATTTTTGAAAAATGTCCTTGAAAGGTCCAAACACAGTGAGATAGGTAAGATTGGTCTAAGAAGCCTTTTTCAGGGTTTTACCAGAAATTGATTTGGTGTGAAAACGAAGTAAGTATGTGTACCTAAATGAATATATTTTAACCGTAATAAACATTTACCTCCCAGTATTTACATAATATTGACCCTTTAAAGCTCTGCTCTAGGGCTTAAAATCTGACTAGGAGCAAGAAATGTAAAAAATTGGTTTTAATTAGGATGTTTTTACTCATCAATAAATTTTTTCATTTTTACCTCATTTTTCAGCGATCTGAGCGATCCTTGAAAAATTATGAACTATTCACTCACAAAAATCATAAGCGATGATTTTCCATAATTTTCTTTTCATTTAAAAAAAAAAATGGTTTTGACAAGGGAGGAATAATGACAATGAAAAATGTTTGACAATGATTTTCAGAAAATTTTTAGAATTGTTTTCAATTTCATAGGTACCTACCTATACTGATTAATGATTACTGAATAAAATGAATCTTTTCAAAAGAACGAAAAAAAAAATGTATAAAGTTGAAAGGGGTAAATGGTAAATGTGGAGTCTGGAATGTAAATTTTTTTCTAGGCTGTTCTGGAGTCTAAAAACAACTTCCGAGCTTTAAAAAAGTAGTGTAAAATGATCACCCGATGAGTGCCCCCCCCCCCAATTCTCCAAGCACGCGTTTATTAAAAAAGGGGTGGAGGTGCGAAAATGGGTATCAGTTTAAAAAAAAAAGGAATGAGGTGCGAAAATGGGTATCAGTTTAAAAAAAAAAGGAATGAATGAAAATAATTTTTGAAAAACTGATTCTATGGGGGGGGGGGTCTGGTTTTATTATGGAGGGGGTGCCTTATTATTGTGGGGGGGTCTTTTTAAATGAATTTTTGTCAAGTTATACTTGTATTTTTATTTTTTTAAATTAAAATTGAAATTTGTATATATTTTTTAATCAAGGTTTCATTCTTGGCAATTTAATAAGGCCCCCCAAAATTTTCAACGATGAGTTGCTCATCAAAAATATGCCTTTACCGCACCCCTGCCTTTAATGAGCATTCGTAATTTTTTTCATTTTTTTTAACCTCTGAAAGGACCTGGAAACAACTTTTGAAAACTTCAAAATTTTTTGAAAATGACAGTCACGTGGACTTGAATGTGTTCTGCAACCTCCTTATTTTTTTTTAGATTTTGTGAAGTGGTGGCACATACGAAACCCTTTCGAAAGCTGTTTTTTATTTAAATTTTTTCGTTGTACCGACTATAATTACCTAACTGAAAAATTCCTGATAGGTATGACGAGCGAAGTATAAAAAAAAACACATTTTTCAAAGTCGAGCTTCTGAGGTGAAATAATGCTATTTTAATTTGAAAAATTGACATATTTTTAGGGGAAGAAAAGTGAAAAATCCTCTTCACTTATTTTACCTAGTTAGCATTTCCTTTTGACGAAATAAATTTTTCAACAAAAATTTATGGCAGCTGTCAACTACGGTAGGTATGACTATATACACAATTTTTATAAAATTTAAACTATTTATTAAGCCCTGTCCATTGAAGTTTTCATTTTTTTGGGGAAATTTTTGTAGCACTGTTGTCAACTGATACTTACATATTTAAAAAAATCGTGTGATTAGAAACGCAGTTGACAACATGAATTAAGTATTAAATTTTTTTATTAAAAAATTTAAAATGTCATTAGAAATCATATTTTTAGAAACGAGAGAAATGTTGTCTACATTTTGAGGTGCTCGATTGAGTTTCTTGAATTTGGTAAAAATTTAGAAATCTTTTTCCCGATATTCCACTTTTCAACCCCCTTTGTGAGGACAGTAAAGATAGGGTCAAAAATGTGTGGAAACTTATTTTACTTTTCCAAATAGGACCATGGTAACACTTAGGTGACACCTACTCAAAAATGGCAAAAAAAAATTGTGTGATATCACTTTAAAGATCTCCAACTCTACTCTCTCATTCTGTATCAGTGAAAAGTCACTGATAAATAGTCAGAATTACAGTACAGGAAACATAAGCAAAATTCACTGATTTTAAGCAAATTTTCGCTGATTTTTCAAAGATTTTCACTGATTTTTCAGCAAATTTCATAAATTTCATTGACCTTCTAGAGAATATTCACTGATTTTCTCCTGTGCTGCAATTCTGACTGTTTCTCAGTGATTTTCCATTATTTTCTCGGATTTATAATTGAGAAAGTACCTCTCTTATGGCCAAAAGGTTCGGTTTTTTCCTAGGAGGCTCTTTACCTACTCAAAGTGAAGCACTTCACCGATAATTGTCAAAATCCGAGCCGCAAAGTACATATGCTTTTTTTTCACTTCTAATAGTAAATAGGTACTTTGGTAATAGGTAGTAGTAGGTACCTAGCAGGTTCAACAGTCATCTCTTAAACACGCAAATAAATGAAAACAAATGATTAACCGACTAAAAGATAAGAAAACAAATTTATTCACAATTGTTATCTTTTAATAGTACAGGTAACACAACAAAAATTTCGCTATAAATTTATACAAATTGACAATATTTATATTACTTTTAAAAATAAAATTGAAAGCGAAAAATAAGTAATTTAAAACTAAAAAATACAAATTCATTAATATATTAGCGAGATAGTTCGATAAACCTTATTAAAAAGTTGATTCATTTTAAATAATAAAAACGAAAAAAAAAATTATTTACACATTATCAAGGTTGTCTTATCATTTATCCAATATTTGTTTTTACAGAAGTACTATTTTTAGATGACGCTTTGCTAATAACGATGAAATTTTAATGATAAAAAAAATTAGGCTACGTGGAAATGTGTGAGAATTTCGACAAATATATAGGTAATTTTTTGATTACACGTTCTCAAGCATATACAATAAGCTTCTCACGCTGGCAATCGAATCTATTATTGAGATATTAAAGCGAATACCTAAACCTATGAAAATTCTCAACTAAGTATATATGTAGATCGCCAATTAATCAAATTAAACTTAATGGAGTAAACGTAACTACAAAAATTTTCTATTTCATGACAAAATATTTACCGAGGTTTCGCTTCGTAAATATAAGGAAAAAAATTTCCAATCACGCGATTACTCAATACGTATTTATTACTATTGCTAAATATAAAACAAAGGTTTTTTTTTTTAGATGAACTCGTTCGTATTGTACTTAATCGTTGGTGAGAGGAAAGGAAAGGAGTAAAATTCAAAATCAGTAATTGAATTCGTCGAAAATATATTATTTCGATACACTTGATTCTAATCTATGCTTTTCAGGATTTTCAATCAATTTTCTAGCAGCATTTCACCTACTTAATTATCTAATTTGGCGCAAACTACATTTCAATACTCTCAATTTGAAGTTCCAAAAAAAGAGCGAACATTACAAGTTTATTTAATTACAAATCGAAAATATCGGACAAGGTACGATACGATTCAGAAAAAACCAAGGATCGAAAATTTATCGACACTTCGACCGAATACCTCAATCAATATTGGCGATTTTCTCAACAAAATTCGATAATTTCAAAAAAATCATTTTTCAAATGGGAAAAAATTTCCAAGATGATCAACTTTGACAAAAAACAACTAGGATCTTTCATCTGATAAATTCAAAAATTTCGGATATTTTTGACGAAAACCCTCGTCACGTTTTCACGTTGTACTTAGGGGCTCTTTCCACCGTAATACTATTTTATGAAATCACAAATCCGAATAATACTGTGTACATATGAAATCAGACCCAACATGCCATTCGTTTCACTCTACAAAACGTTAAATTTCATCAACCCCTTTCAAAGGACGGAGTCACTCGCTGCACACAAAAATCGACCTAAAATAACGCACGTTCGCTATAAAAAAATAACTAAAGCGCACTTTTGAACGAAAATACTTTTGAACGAGAATACTCTTTTAAAATGGTAAAAAAATTTCGTGCAGTAAAAAAGCTTCTCTTCATTTTCCACCATATTCGCTATACGTACGCCGAAGACATAAGTTCTCTAGTAAGGGCAGTAACGCGATATCTTAGCTACCAAAATTTTTTAAAAAGTGTTAAAAAATTCATAATAATTAGTGCTTAAGTGCTTACTTAGATATTCGTAAATTGTGCGAAATGTTTACAGCGATTAATATATACATACGGAGAATACGTAGATTAAAATATATATGTACTCGCATACAGAATAAATAATCGTTAGAATATTAATGAAAAATAATAAAAATAAAACGAGAAAGAACGAAAAAAAAAGAAAAGAAAAAGAAAAAGCCGAAACAACACGCACCACTTCCAGGTTATTGTAAAAAGCACTTTAAAATATAGGTACCTCGAGTAACAACCAGAAACAGACTAGGTAACCGGTTAAAAATTTAAGCAACGAGTCATCAACGAAATCAATCGTATGTGAAAACCATTCGTACCACAAAATCTGCTTCTCTGTTTTTGTAAAACACATTTTTATAAATAATTATTTAAAAATTTGTTACCTAATCAGTCTCTAATTCCATTTGTATAAACATGTGTAAATACGTATATAAATATACTTTGTATAAAGAAAAACAAAAAAAAATGCATAAATAACAAAATTAAAATAAAAAAAATATTTATACGAATAAATTTATTTATATATTTATATTCGTAAGATAAAACGCACAAAAATGCAACTTACATTGTTATTGATATGAGTTTTCCTTGAATTTCCATTTTTAAAAAAATAATAAAAATAAATAAAAAGTGAAGAGCATTAAAAATAATTTTTTTTAGAAAAAAATCGAATATTCTTTGTCGCTTATATCGATATTTTATTCTGATTAAAAAAAATCAACGACTAGAAAAACATTATTTCGTACTACGATTATGATTTTTTTTTACCACTTTTGAAGGGACGAGGTTGAAAATATCGAAATCGAAGAATAACAGGATTGATATTTGATACGGCGTAGAGTTTTATTCGAATTTACAAATAAGCAATATACAAACAAATACAACAAAAAATTGTTCGTTGGCTGACTTTGATTCTTTCGCAGGATGAAAATTTCATAATATTCTTTTCGAATATACTCGACTTTTGGCATCAACGTGACGAAGAGTCAATGGAGCGAACAGAGTTGGGAAGAATGGATCGAAATTTCCTTCCAAAATTGAAAACACCTTGAAAGTTGTACCAAGACCACGAAGCAAGGTGATAAAAAATTCATCCGGTAAATTTACCTCTCCAATTAGGATGAAAAAAGTTCCCAACGATGTTAAATATTCCAACAGCGTAGAATAGAGCTCTAAAATTTCTAAAATGTCAAAATTTTCATAACTTTAAAATAAATGAAAAATATTTTTGAAATTATTGAAGTAAAGAGGGGGAGGGAGAGGGCTAAGAAGAAAAAATCGCTCTAGGTGATATAGACAGATGAGAAAAAGAATATTAAATCCATTCTTGATTTTTTTACATTTCGAAATCATTCATACTTTTCGGGATTTAAACGGGCCGAGGGAAGATGAATATGGATACTAGAGAGAGGAAGAGGATCCATCACTTCAATTTCAAGTCTGACAATCGTACAACAAACCTCTGTTTTAAACAAAATTTCATTAATTTTTTTCAGCATTTTAAAGAACGGAAAAAATGATGCAACCTGGAAAACAATCAAGTTATTGAATTCCAGGAAAAAAATGAAGAACTGAAACTTCAATAAAAAAAAATCGAAGTCCGTAAAAGCGAAAGTGAACCTCAGGGGAACAACTTACGAGCCTCTTTTATTTCAGAAAAATTCTGAATAAATTTTCAGCACCCTCACTCCTCTCTTCGTAGATTTAAAACATCAGAATTGGCCTCAGATTTGCAAAGGAAATTTTTTTAACTTCAATTTCCTCAAAAAGTTGAATTTTTGCCATTTTTTAAATATATTTTTCGCATAGGTATGTGCGAAATAGAAATTAAATTGCATCAAAATTTATTGCTATCAAGTTTAACAATTTTTCTGAATTTTCGGGATTTTGCCAAATTACAATCGAAATATCGAAGAGCAATCATGATACAACATGTCTGAAATCCACTTTTTTCAAAAATTTCACCATTTTTTCCGAAAATTTTCCATTTTTCAATTTACCTTTCGTTTCTAATGCTGGATGGATATATGGAGGGAGGGGGTACTAGAAAGTTGAGTCTAGACCTCAAAAAGACCTGGTAAAAATTCAATCCCTACTTTCCGACTCGATCACTACCCCTGTTAAATCGTTTTCAACATCAAGTAACAATACTTTCAAACAGAAAAAATTCAAATTCTTCGCCAAAAATGGTTTAAGCAATTGAATATGGATGCTTTCAGAAATTAATGCCATTGGACCTCACTTTTCATATTTACTCTTTTTTTCAACAGGTAGGTCTAGGTACTTTGAAAAATTCATTTTTTTCATGAAACAAAAAAAAAAAAAAATGAAAAAAGGTAGTTCTGAAAAAATGTTTCTCAAAATGGTCCAAGAGTGGAAATTTTGACTTCAAAAATTATCGGCGATGATTTCCCACCAATTTATCAATCTTGAAAAAAACTAGGTACCGACAAAAATATGTAGCATTGGACCTCACTTTTCACCTTCAAGTACTTCATTTTTCAAAAGTGCTTAAAAAATAATTTTTTCGTATTTTTTGAATTTCTTGTAACAAATAAAAAAAATTGAAAAATTCCTTGAAATGACCTTAGAATAGATACTTTTATTCGAAAAAAAATAAATTTCTGGAGGCGATTTTTCTCCATATTATATTTGAAAAAAAAAACTTTTTTTAAATTTCCGAAATTTTATTTCATAGATAAAATTTGAGGGCCATTACGTTAGTTCAATGGTGATGTTGGAGTGGTGGGGGGGGGGGAATTGTTACCGGGCCTTTTAGAAATCTATAGTCAACTTTTTGGCAACCCTATTCAATTTTCGAAAAAAATCATAACGATCCACTCTAAAACACAGTTTTCTTCCCCCTAACCTAACCCCTCCGCCATCACTCCATAAGAATCAAAATATTGAGGATGCCATTTCGCTGAATTAACAAATTACGAGTAACACAATTTGAGAAAAATGTCACATCGTAAGACTCGTGTCATTAGCTTCAACTCAATTGAGCTAAATAATGAATAAAATTTTCAGCCTCCTGTTACTTCACACTCTCCAACGTCCAAATACCAATTCTCACCTCATACGTAAAGACATCTTAAAAAATCATTCGAACCGCTATTCGCCCATTACTACTCGAAAAAACCGACCATATTCAACATCAGACTATTTCGGACAGAATTTAATTCGTCGCTGCGACATCACCGCGTATTGTATTTCTCGAGCTCTCGCCACAATACAGACACGTTTAATTCTAGCATTTTTTCAATTCAACTCTAGGGCATATCTACGTTTAAAATCTTACTTATAATATTGCACTCGCGACAAGAATGTTCTTAAAATACAACAAGAAAAAAAATAAGAAGAAAAAAAACAAAAACAAAAATAAAAATAAAACAAAACAAAAAAAAAATAAGAAGAGAAATATGATTGCGAATAAAAAAAACCTACCGCTAGGAAAAAAATACAACGTCAGCGCGTATTTGGAAAACCCATATCAATATACGAACGGGAACGTACACGATAATCGTAAAAATTTACAACATAACAATTTTTTCGTGATAAAACAAAAACGGTACTAATTTTCAAATGCAAAATGTGGTAACTGTAAGCGATAAATCTAAGACTCTTCCCCCCTTCCAAAAAATTTCCGGGACCGATGACAACGTTGCCAAGTACCAAAAAGATAGAAAAACAAAGAGAAAATAAAAGAAAGGAAAAAAACATAATAAAAGAAGGGACGCGTAACAAGTAAACATATTGCACTTTCGATTACAAATAAAACGATCTCGTCAAACACGTATGGAAGCGCAAATTACTCTTCACATGCGTCCTTTACAAAAAAAGAAAAAGAAATCATCTTAGGACGCTTTCGCAATGGTAACTTCGTATTTACATATTTTTCCTTCTTTTTCATCATCAACAACGAAAAAAATTATGTAATATCGAGATAATCTCGAATCGAGACTATTCGTACGAATACGAAATCGATGACGGGTTACATTTGAAAACAAAAAAATAATAAAATAAAATAAAACGGCAGTTTCACTCTTCACGATGAAAAAAAACTGCTTTGTACACTTAATAATTACGTAAAACTAAACGATATTATCGTCGATAAATTTTTCTACACGATACCGCCGACGAATATTATACTTGGCAACACTGCAAGGCGAGAAAAAAAAGGAAATATACCAATATCAGCAAGGAAAATAATATCCAAGAATATAACAAGAAACGATTAGGTATAGCGAGCAAGTGCGTCGTGTTAGCACTCGGAAATTAATGTAATGTATAATTATATAATTTTTTTTTTCGGGAACAAACAGATGGCAGTTAGCGCAAACATCGCAATACAATTTTTTTTATCGAAATCATCCGTAGATCACAACAATTCGTACTGTCGCAGATGCATTCGCTGTATGATATCGCGACAATCGTTGAATACGCGTCTGATATTTTCCGTATCGACGGCGCAGGTGAAATGCGGATAACAATAGTGTTTGCCGTCACCGCTGGCCGTACTTATGCGCTGTGAACAGAAAAAAAATTCGATATAGATAGGTTCGATTCGAAAGAGCCGACCGATCAATTATTCAACGTCGATCATAACTAGAAACGCTGAGACTCGTCATTGATCGAGGCATAATTACGAATATTATTTAATAAAATGGACGGTCTGCTTACAAGAAATTCGTCGCGTATAAAATATTTGGCTCTGGTGACCTGCGCATCTTCGGAAGGATCAGGCGTAGCATCGATTGGTGTTTGATATCGCGAAAAATCTGCGAAGTAATCTTCTAATCGCGACTTACCGGCTTTGATTTTCTCAGCCAATAAATCCTGCTTGTTTAAAAATAATATAACTGATATCGTTCTTAACCATCTGCGAACAAAGATTGTCGAATTAATTGGATATTCGTATTTCACATAATCCATAAATATTATGGTTTTCGTCGAGAAGAAAACCGTAATTCTATGTTTCGAAAACTCGTTTGCGCTTTTCGAAGAAACTAAGTAGAGAATTTAGATTAGATTGTTCATCGAAATTCGAATATTTTCAAACACAATTATTCGAAGTGGCGAGATTTCATTTGGGAATCTTGAAACGACTCGATTTTCAACTTTTCCTGTCTCTAATTGGGATCAAAAATTCGTTTACTTCGAAAAATTTTGATATACAAATTTTTTTCCCCGAATATTAAGTGTTTTAATAAAAGTTTTGGATATTTTATTTCGGAGAGCAGCTACCTTTGAAAAAACAGGTGTATGACTGTTTTCTGACCCTCGGATCGAAGGGGTAAATTTACTATCTAAATTCAGCATATCTAACCAAACTTTTTGAAGAAAATTCGTGACTTTTTTATGAAGTTTTTCACATCTTTGGAATATATCGTCTAATATTCCATCACCCTGAAAATATAATTTTTTAATCATTCAAATACTTAAATTGAAATAGTGGGAAAACCTTTACATTGTTTATAAGAATAATTTCAAAATATCCTTCCCCACCGTAAAATTTTATCCATAACTTGCATATGTTATGCCTAAATTTGGAAGTTGTCGAATGCGGGCATTAGGCAGTGTTTTTGCATAATGCGAGCACTCGGCAAAGGGGTTGCCTAATTTAGTGTAGGCAAATTAGACAAAAATCAACATTTCTGGCCAGCAAAGCTTTTATTGCGGAAAACTGTCGAGAGAGGTCCCCTGAGTAACCCCTAAAAGTTACCACCCCCCAGACCCCTTGCTAATTTTTTTATGAGGGTTCCACCCCCTAAAAAACAGTTTTTCACTTCTACATCCGCTGGATTTGATTTTGCGGTAAAAATAGTTCAGTAGTTTTTTGTTCTACAGTCAATTTCCAATATTTTTTGTATGAAAAATTTTTTTGTACAACGATGAGCGGAAGAGATAGAGTCCTGAAGGAAGGGGGTTATGGGGAAAATACCATTATATAAAAATATTAAAAACGTAATAATAGCTATAAAATCGTACTAAACTGTATGTTTTGGCCATGGAAATAGTAGTATTATGTAAATTGGTGGTATTGAAACCCACTTGACTCCCCTCCCCTTCCCCACCATACCCATTTTTGTTTTTGTTTAGCAGGGGAAATATGATTGAAGGATGAGGTAGGATGGACTCGTCGGAGGGGGAGAGGGTCAAGATACCTTTTTGAACCTATTCCCGCTCCTACGTGTCCATCCCACCTCACCCCTCAATAATATTGCCACTGCTAAATAAAAACAAATGGGTATGGTGGGGTGGGCACATATGAAGGGGATGGGGGGGGGGGTGGGTCAAGTGGGTATTAATACCACCAATTTACATAATACTACTATTTCCATGGCCAAAACAAACCGTTTAGTACGATTTTATACCTATTATCACGTTTTTATAAATAATGGTATTTTTCCCATAACCCCTTCCTTCAGGACTCTCTATCCCCTCCGCTCGTCGTTGTACAAAAAAATTTTTCATACAAAAAATATTGGAAATTGACTGTAGAACAAAAAAGTACTGAACTATTTTTACTGCAAAACCAAATCCAGCGGAGATAGAAGTGAAAAACTGTTTTTTAGGTGGGTGGAGCCCCCATAAAAAAATTAGCAAGGGGTCTGGGAGGTGGTAACTTTTAGGGGTTACTCATGGGACTTCTCTCGACAGTTTTCTGCAATAAAAGCTTTGCTGGCCAGAAATGTTGATTTTTGTCTAATTTGCCTACACTAATTCAGGCACTTTTTCTATTAAAACGCATTTTCAATTTTTATGAATGATTGAAATATATTTTGAAATATTCCTAATCAATCAAATTGTGCGTTTGGAGCTACGATTTTTTTAAAATTTTGTCCCCTTATCATTAATAGGGAGAGTAAACTTTTTTTTTTAATTGTAGCTCCAAACGTGCACTTCGAGTAGAAATGTTTCAAAACATATTTCAATCATTCAATAAAAATTGAAAATGCGTTTCAATAGAAAAAGTGCCTGAATTAGGCAACCCCTTTGCCGAATGCCCGCATTAGGCAAAAACACTGCCCAATACACACACATTTGGCAATTTCCCGATTTAGGCATAGCACATATGCATTCGACCAAATGAAGAATGACTTTTTAAATGATTTTTTTCCATCAGATGAGAAATTTTTTGAAAAATTGATAATTTTTAATTTACCTAATATCTAAATAAATCTGTTCAAATATAACTTTTTTCATCCATCAACGCCAAAAAAAGCGAAGTAAATTTTGAACTGATTTTTTCTACTTTTCACGACTTTCATGACCACCCTCTTGAAATAGTACATAAAGTGTTCCAGAATAACTGATAGCAGGTATCCTGATCAAGTGATCATGCATGAATGTTCATTATCCTCTAGAACCAAAATGACACCTGATTCTTGAAATTGAATCTTTTTTAAATTCCATGAAATTTTTTTGAAATCGATCGGCCAAAAATTAAGTGTCTGATGATTTTTAATTTCGGCAAAAACATGATTATTGTATTGGAACTTAGTTAGGCCATTCTGAAGTTTCCACCTCGATCCGTTTTGACTATTTTGTAAGTAAACCAAAAATTGACTAAAAATCAGCCATAGGCTTATTGTACTCAGAATTTCAGTACAAGTATTCCAATATTGGTTTCAAATTTTTTATGGGTCATTCTCACTCAAACGGTTTAAAAACTACCAAAATTTTCTCCCTCTCCCTTTGAAAAAGTTCAATGAGGAGGCTAACAATTTTCGAAAAAAATAAAAAATGCGATGTTATATTATTCACAATGATTTCGAAAATGCTGAGCCGGAATTTTGACTCAATTTTTCGATTTGACCCCCTCAGCTCCTCTTACCACCAATTTTGGGTCAAAATTTTGAAAAATTTTAACAATGTCGTGTGACATAACGTTTGTAATGTTTTCGAGGACTCTGAAATCGAATTTTTACTCAGTTTTGAAATTTGAGCCGTTTAGATCCTCCTCCCCGTACCCTCAAAGGCTGAACATTGGCATACTACAGACGCAACTACTTCAATTTCGCCAAAAATTGCATTTTCGAGGTGAAAATTGGCCTTATTTCGAGAATAAATTCAGAATTCCGAAAATCGACACTGAATTCGTGATCAGCAAACTCAAATCAGTCGTACATGAATTTTTAAAGAATTTTCAAAAAAAAGATCAAAAATTATCATTTCTCAAAAATGGAGAAGAATGGAAAAACTGCCAACGGTCCTACTTCGTTTTAGCCTCCTCACACCGGGACGACCAATGGCATTTTCGTGGTGAAAATTGGGCGTAAGTATCTTGAAGACAAAGCTCAATCGTCCAAAGTAAACGTGGTTTGAAACTTTTTTTTCTCGATTTCCACATTTTTGAAGAAAATTTGGCATTTGACGTAAAAATTAACATCCCAAAACATTTTTGTCTCGTGCTAAAATTTTGAGGTTACTGAGGAACAATACTTCAAAAGTACTCAAAATTTGTATGAAGAAATTTTAAAAATATAATTACAAAATAACGTAATCGAATGATACCAAAAAATATCCCGGAGTACGTTTCTTATAGGTTTACTTTTTGACATCCCTCTCCGGACGACATTTTTTTTTTTCGTAAAAAAGTTGAACGTCGATTTTTGATCTAATCGAGGCAATGAGAAATCAAAAGCTCAAAATAATAGGATCATAAGTTTTCTAATTTTTCATCATAAAAGTAAGAAATAAGGGGTCGTAATGTGAATAAAATTCAATTAGAAACAACTTGGCCAACAGAAATAACGAAGTATGCAAAAACACTACAATTTGAACGTTGAAATGTTCTCAAAACTGAAGCACTTAAAACATAGAAAAATATTACTTTCAAATTTAAATTACAAAAAATAACTTCGAAAAAAATTAATAATAAATCTCAATGGAGCAATCGATCTTAATACCTATTTAAAAAAATTCCATTTTTGGAAAAATTTCTTGTATTTTAGCAATTTGGTCCTTAATAAGTTCGGGAAACCGAAAAAAAATCAAGATGAAATTTTTGCTCGGTTAATCGATGTTTCACTTATAATGAGTTGTAAAAATGTGCGCTTGTACCGTTGTAAGTAAAAAAAATTCACTTGAGTTTTTGCTTCGAATCAATTTTTTGAGGTGCTCCAGAGATAATTTTCAAACTTAATTTCAAAAATCGCCTGAAATTATCTACATTTATATCAAACGACAAACAAACACGAATAAACTGACGTAATGCCAATTAATGGGCGTCTTGATAATAACCAAAAATACATTTCAAAAATATTTTAATTTTATATAGTTGATATTTCAAGGTGTCCCAATCCATAAAATGAAAAAAATTACAAATTCGAAAATTTTGGATAATTTTGGTACACAATTTTGGGCACATTTCGCTGAAAATTTCATCGAGAGGTAAAAATAAATATTTTGGAATTTTCTCAATTTTTCACGCCCAATTTGGAAACTTCTCAGCGAAAAAAATTTGGAAATCGATTTAAAAAAATTAAATCACCTAAATCCACCCTAATAATCTATTCATAAGTTATTTTATGGAACATTCAGCAACAAGTTGAAAAACTAACACTTTCAGGTATTTGGTCTCTAAGCCCACCTCTCCTCACCCAATCATGATAGTCGACAACCTCCACACATTTGTTCGGTTTGGGTTACCGGAGAATTTCAGTGTAGAATTCGGAGCGTCAAGCAAAATATGTAGCACGTGTGCATCGTCTACCTTCGATATTAAAGGAGGCTAAAAGTAGATTAATTTTCTAAAAGCACTTGAAATTTTTTTTTTAAAGTTTCACGTGAATGAAAATCTCAATATGCCAATGGCAGAATAGCAAGAGACTCGTAATTCACAACAGAGCAAAAAGACGTGAACATTTTTTTAGTCTATATTCCGTTTTGGAGGCGCCAACGCAGCAGAAGAATGCCTTATTGATTGAAATTGTTTTATGACTATTTTAAATTAAATTTAGTTCCTTCAATATGAAAGATAGACAAACAGAGCACATGAATTTTTTCTCAATTCATCTCACGGCCCATTCGTTGATCCTGTCAAATTTTCAGATATTTGATATTTTACCAAAAAAATTTGCAAGCCAGGTATACCAACACTTCTATAGTTTGCAGTTCCTTCAATTTCGAAAATAGGCCGCATTTTTATCACAGAAATTTCTTCGTGTATTTTAGACAGCTGCACTCGTTTTCAACTTTTCATAGATTTATCTCTTTGAATTTGTAATAGAGAGAAGAAAGACAGTTTTTTCCAAGTTCATTAAAATTTTTTCAAATTTTTTAAGATGAATTTATTTTAGTACTTTTTATCATCAATATTAGCACCTCATTTTAAACATTTTCCTCCCACTTTCGGCAATAAAACAGGGTTTCAATAATGAAGACAATTTTTCTAGGTGCCATTTTCTAAAATTGAGACGAGCTAGAGAATCCAAATATGAATCAAAAATATACCAATAAATGAGGTAACTGACCCTTTAAAATCTTTTCACATTTTTTTTTTCAAAATACAAAATAATTTCATTTTCCAGAATCACATTCTTTCATTTATTTTTGCTTCCTAAGGTAGAAATATCAACTTTGGCTCGAAAATTGGCCATTGAACTACATAACTTTAGGCTCCGGTGAAAGGCGCCGAAACACCGGTGCTCCATTCAGGCTTCTTTTTTCACACCGTTACGATTTTAAATACACGAAAATATAATCAGAAGGGGAACCAGGGGGAAATACGCAAACGATTTTCACTACTCGGAGGACGGATGTCATAATCACATACCTATTGTTCCATATACTTTTAAACAAGTCTAACGATTCTCTAAGTCTGTTCTGGGTAGGATCTTCTCGAAGTACCATATTATAACTACTACAGGCAGTAACAAAAATTATGGCTGTAACGTCGTTAAAACATTGAATCCACTTTCGCCTTTCGTCTCGTTGTCCTCCGACATCGAACATGCTGCAAATAAATAAAACGAATATGCATTACGCTCGTTCGTCATCACCATTTAATTTACAAGTACTAATATACGTATGGGTAATTCGTGTGTGTACATTGTAACGCACAGAGTACGTAATACTTACTGAAAATTGACTTTTTCAACTTGGAATCTAGTTTCAAATATTCCGGAAGTTAATACACGACATCTTAGTATGTCCTGTAGGAAAAAGAAATCAAAAAGAATACTTTTAGAATCATATTTTACGTATATTCGTATTCGTATTCTGAAAAAAAATTGTTATCGTTATCTAAGAATCGGTGTCAAAAGTGACTCGATATCGTGATTAATTAAAAATCAATTAATAATCATTTCTAAACATCAATTACACATCTTTATTACGTACTTGTTCAGAAGGCGTATAATCTGGCTGTTTAATGATATGAACTCGATCAAGAAAACTGAAACGATGACGAAGACGTTAGTTAATTTAATGTACATCTACATTTATGATAAGTATTATATTAAAATATGTTATTTTACAAAATCAAACGTTTAGGATCAGTTGAGAAAGAGGAGGGTCCCAATCAGTTTTACATTTTTTCAAACACATATTGAGAATCGTATAAGCAGATAAATCTTAGGCAAAAAATTGCACCAGTTTTGCTTTAGGGCAAAAGATTTTAAATCATGGATATGTTTTCAAGATGATTTTTTAAAATTAAAAAGTCAAAAAATTTTCAGTTCATGATTTTTTGTTAAAATAACAGATAATAATTATGTATTTTTTCTTCTTTTCTCATTTTTAAAAATTGCTGAAAAAGAAGTCTGACAAAATTTTAAATTTTCCTTGAGGTATTTTTCCAGTCTACCCTTACAAAAAAAAATTACCTTATGAAAAGATGAAATTCTCCATTACTTATTGCAAAAAATGCATGAATTTGAAAAGAAAATAGATAACCAATTCAAAGATGGCTATTTTTCACTTTTTTTTTTCAACGATAAATTATTGAAAAAATGATAATTTTTTAATGGGAAATGTGCACCTACTTTTGAGCTAAATTGTGGATTTTTCGAAGAATTCTTCAATTTTCAGAATTAATTTTCCAAAAATTTAGGACTTTTTAAACCTTTTTAGCATTTCTTCAACTCTCAGGAATAAAATGGAGTTGGATTATTTGCGAAAGGGAAGGGGAAAGAACAAAAATATCAAAAATTATCCAATCGAAATGGATTTTCGACTCGCGTACAATTTTTACAATTTATTTATCCAACAAACCGAAGTTGGATTATTAGAGAATTGAAAGGGAAAGGGGCAAAAATTTCCGACTCAACGACTCAAGCTCAATTTGTTCAACAAAAAAATCAATTCTAAGATTACCGAGAAGAAATACATCTCCCCCCGTCCCCCTCTAATCTGAAGAAATCTTAACCAGTTGCGCATCCAAGAAGGTAATCAAATAGACTTTTTCCTACAAAAAAGTGATTTTCTGTAAAATTTCAAACAATATCTGTTATTTTACTATCATGAGCAAATTTATTGGACAATTTCACCGTTTTTAAAATATTCAAGTGGCAAACGTCATTGTGACCCCTCTTCCTCCCCAAATACACCTTAGATCATGAGCCATTTTAAGCTTTTTTGAGCCCAGCTTTGCTACGTAGTACGTACTTTCGGTTTACACTACGATAGAAAATTCACAACGTAGAGCTTATTTCAAAGTAATATTAAATAGATACTTACTACTTTGCGCAATCGATTAATTGATATTCGTTCGATCTTTCGAAACACGCTTGTACTCCTTTATCTTTCCATAAGATTTCCGTGTGTTCGTAAAATTCCTGTCGAAAAAAAATCAAGATTAATTTCACACGTGTAAAAAAATTCAAGAAAATCAACAGCTGATTTGGTATCGATTTTGAAGAATATTTTTTGATAATTTTTAAATTAAATGCATAATTCTGATTTATTCTATTCCAAATATGAAGAACGAAAAAATTTATCGATAAAATTTTCGTTCTATAGAATTGGGTGGTGGTGGTAGGTGGGGGGGGGGGGGGTGCAGTTGTACGACTTTTCGAAACAAAAAATCACATATGAAAAATTACAAAATACTCACGAAGATTTTTTGTTCTATGTGATTTCGAATACATTTTTTCATCTGTCTTTCTCATTATTTTATTTTGCAAATCTATCATAAATTGCAACCCCTTCAATTCCTAAGCCAAGCAATGATATCACAAGAACCTTCTTGGTTTGTTTTGAACAATTATGTCACGTAAACACCAAAAACGATGATTTGATAACGTACCTAACATTATAGAAATAGGAAGAAACAACCCCCAATGTCACAATTTCAACTTTTTTCAAAAAATCCTATTTTTTTCTTTCTAAGTTGAAATGATACCATATGTCATTGCTATACCAGGGTGTCCAAAATATTTCAGAAATCATTTTCCCTGCCTTTTTCAGGTTTTGTAGACCAATTTTTTCATTTTTTCCAGATCTTTTACACATGATAATGAAACATGGGAGGGAGAGGGCAGATGGTAAACTTATTCGTGATAATTTTTTTGGATTTTCTCAATGGTTTGAGCGATGATACCCAGAAAATAATGCGTTTTTTGGAAGAATTTTCTAAAAATCAAAATTCAAATTATTAAGTATAGAAATTGAAAATCTTAACGATAAAGCGTACAATTTTTTGAAAATCTTCGGCAGGAATTAAGTATTTATTGTTAGAGTTAAGCGAGAGCGAAAACTTGTTCGTAATATCACATTAAAAAACCAAAAATAACCCGGTGTGCAAAAAGAGCAGAAAAATGGGCAGAAAAGAGCAGAAATTTTCACTGCCTGTTCCTTTGGACCCCCGGTTGCACGGTTAACGACCCTTTTTGACCCCTCGTTGCGCGTGCATCGCGCATCGGAAGTTCAGAAAGGAAAGAGAAAGGAGCAGAAAAGAGCAGAGAGGAACAGAATTTGTCTGCTCTTTTTGCACGCCGGGAACACTATTTCTTCGTTCTGAAAATGCTACTGCATTAGCCTATTTTTGAAAAGCAAAATTAGTCCAGCCCGATTGAAAAGAAAAATTTTCTTGAAAAAGTATGTAAGAAACCAGAAAATGGACACGTTTAAAAACATTTTACAAGAAATTTTTAATCTTGTATAAAAAGGAGGAAAATTGGGTTAAAAACGCCAATTTTTAGTCAAAAGCATGATTTTTGCATGCATGACCCAAAAACGAAAGTATCGAGTACTTTTGTATGATTATTGCGTTCGAGCGTAGAGAGGGATTTTTTTTTTGAAAAATTCATACTTAATTCAATGGACGAAGACATACATTAAAATATTAATTTTGTTGTTCAATATGTTTAACAAACCCTAATAGGTATTAAAAAATGGAAGATATTTGGCTTGAGCGGAGCGAGGGCCAAAAATTCTCGATGAAATGAGCAAAGAAACGCCGTCTTCTGGATTTTTATAAAATTCCAGCAAAAATTTCAAAATTTCTTGACTTTTCCAGCCCTTTAAACGGGACGTTTAACAAAATTTGTTGAGCAAAAAGCTTGACTTAGCTTCACATTTTTGCATGCCTTTCTATTCACTTTTTTATAAGCCACCCCCCCCCCATTAAAATTTTTACGAAAAACTTCAAAAGAAGCATACGTTTCCAAACTGCCCTAAATCCAAAATCTGTGCATGAGGAAAGGGACCCAGGTGTGACTTTTTTTTAGTACACCTATGTCCCTGTCCTCATATACAGATTTTGAACTTAGGATGCTTCAAATATAATTCAAAAAAAATCACAAGGAGCTTCTAAATTAAAATTTTACAAACAAATTCAAATAAATATGATTTCAAAAGTACAATGAGCTCTATTTTTATTTAAATTACTTATTAATGGCGAATAAATTTTTTTTGACCCTTGAGTCAAAAATATTGACTTTTTGCATGACTAGCTTGACCTTTTGGTCAAAAAATTGACTTATCTTGTCTTGATCATTAGACACCCTGTTAAAATTCCCTGAATTTCTTTAAACTTTAAAAATTTCCTGACTTTTCTAGACCTTTAAAATATTCGTCTTCTGGATTTTTACAAAATACAAGTAAAAATTTCGAAAATTCCCCAACTTTTCCAGGTTTTCTAGAAATTGGACACCCTGAATACAATATCTGTAAATTTGACGAAAATCATCACCATATTCATACAAACCTGCGGATAATCAAAATCATGCTGAGAGGCAACATCTTGTATGTAATCGACCCGAAACTGGTTTTCAGGATTTTGTAAGGATACTGGAGGTGAAAGCGTACTCATGGCTCCTGATATCGTCTACATAACAGAAAACCATCAACACACGATTAAAATAAAATAACAAATACTCAAAATTACGAAAAACCAAAAATCAAACTCGTGCATTTGATAAGATACACACTGCACAGTCACAGACGCACATATTAAACGCATCTCGAACGTGTTTAGAATAATTTCGAATAATACCAACCAAAAACACGCCATAAGCCCTCATACTCAGATGGCATACGAAAAACCTGTTTAAACTGAGATCTCATCGCGTATTTCATAAAGCCGCAGCGTCAAAAAAACTCTACTTTTATTTTTTCTGCATAAAATACCGTAGTTTTGAATTTTTTTCATCGCGTAATACCTCTCTGTCGTTGTCGAAGTAAAATCATTTATTAGCAGATAAAAAAAAAAAGGTCGCAAGAAAATTATACGCGAATTAATTTTACATCGATCGAATATCAAATTCAGTACATTGCAATAGAGGGTCGTTTATTATACGTACTATATAGTAAAACTTCATCCGATTTACGTATACGACCTATGCCCAGTATAATGCATATAGTGTCAGTTGAGAGCAGAGGATGCCACAACATAATATTCAAATCGTGACGACAACGTTTGCGTTGAATTTCGTCTCGAATTGCATAACGCAGTCGGCTTATATCCGTCGTCGGTGGAAAAAAAATTTTTGTCGTAAAAAAACTACGTACATCGCGTACTGCTCACACACACGTACTAGGACAAATCACACAATGGAAAGAAAAAATCATCACTACCACGACATCGCCGCGCCGCAACATTGTAACCTATCGAGCAAAAATACCTCTCACGGTACATTGCTTTCATATATCATCGAAAATTTTCTTTTCGTTAGCATTAAAAATTGCCTCTGTGCGAAAATGTACTAAGAGAAAAAAAATCGATAAAAAATTATTAACAAGGACCGCCTCAGATATATGACTAGCACGTGTTAGGTATTAGAAACGATTACAAAAGAGAAAGCAAGAGGATACATTAAGACTATAGATAAAAACCATCGGATACCGTGTCATTGTTTTAGTACATTAATATTCCACGTATACATGTGCATTTGACCAAAGACGCATTTCGTCGACGGATGTATTTTTAGATGATACCTTTTGACATTCATAAAGGTATTCGAGAATTTGTTTCAATACTATAGGTAGGTAGTTAGGTACGATACTGTACTGTAACATAAATGTTCTATGGAAGCAACCTAGCTACCTACATACATACCTAAATCGTACACGAAGAAGAGATTTTTGAGAGAAAAATTCATGTACCTACTTATCACTTTGCAACGGCTACACATCGATTTAGCAAAAATTTCGTTACATAATTTATGCCAAAATATAACGTTGGTTTTGGTACATAAACGTATTATTCATTGACCGGAAAAATATGTATACGCGAAACAAAAATTACGACGATCTGCATAATATTTGAAGAGATCAACCATCTGATAAAAATGTAACTTCACATTAGCAATACTAAAATTCATTATGTACGAAGGTTCTCCACCTATTTTCATAAAAATAGTACATACGGTGTCTTAAAAAAGACATTAGTTCTACATAAATGAAAGAATAGGTAATTTACCCTCGTATTTGAATAAATCATCTGTTTAAACTGACTATTTCAGCAGCTGCTTGAGCAGCTTAGAAAACCATTTGGATCGATTGATTCATTTCGATTGCATTTTATGATCGAATTGAATCGAGTTTGGGTAGCATGTTCCTAAACGCGATTGATTTTTCAACAAAAAAACCCATCAATTTTGGTTTTCATTTACATTAATCAGAGACGAAACTTGGGCAAAGATCTAGGGGGTGAAAACTGAAAATTTACCGACTTATGTTCTTAGAAAAAGAGAAATTTGTCGACCAATCGCATTAAAATCAAAAAACAAAAATTCGTGCTACTTTTTTGATTTACGAAAAAACCACGTTCCGCAATGACCTCATCTCTTTCCAAAAAAAACTTTTTTTTTGTTAATTTCATTAGAGATTGCCATCAAGTCCCCTGATGAAAAAGGATAATTTTTTCCGCTTTAAAATGTTCAATTGTCAAGAATGGAAGGAAAAGAGGGTTCATACCATCATTTTGAGAATAAATTGTGCAAATTCATCGTTTGGAAGAAAAAAACATTCAAAAGCTGAACTTCCTTCATTTTTTTCAGCCAATACTTGTGTACGTGCAACTAAGAAGGTCTCACTTCTGCGAAATGGAGTTATGACCAGTAGGCCATACTAGACAAAATTTCCCATCGAATGAGACCTCCCCGAGCATCCTAGGTGCAAATCTTTCGAAGATATGGCCGTTTGAACTTCAAGTTTCAAAAAACATAGTTTCGAGAAAAACGCGTTTAAAGTTTTTGAAAGATTTTGAGTGAAAAAAATTCGAAAATGTGAATATTTCTGAGAGATTTCAACTTCAGATGCTCGGAGAGGTCTCAATGAACTGGGAATTTTTCAAACTTTTAATAAACTTGTTCAGATACAATTTTTTTGTCCGCCGTACGTCGATACAGAACTTTATATTGAAGTAGAGCTTTTCAGTTTGAAAAAATTATGAATTTCTCTGAGTGATTTTCACTTCACGTTTTGCGAGATGCGATTTGCAGCATTCGAAAGAGCAGGGTTGCATCTATCAGAAACGCTAAAAATTCCAAAAACGGCATTTTCGACCATTTTTCAGAAAACCGCTATATCTTGAAATCTAGGAACGCAAAAGTGGGACCGTTTTTAGTTTCACATATACACTTTGAAAGGCAGGCGAAATCCTCAACCCTACCTCTTTTATATACGTACAGTAATATGTTTCGTATATGCCGGGACAAAGCGAGGACTAAAATTTGAAAAACTGATGATTTCAGAACTGAAATAATTCGCGTTTTTTAATTGTTTGTTGTTTGAAAAAAATTCCATTACTTTGGAGTAAAAATTTCGTGTTTTCAACGGTTTTTTTTTCAACGAAATTTCGTACTTTTTTGTACCAGTTTGCAGAAAAGATTGTCGACTTTTTGAAAAAAGCAGATAAATTTTGATGTATGTAAATTGGCAAATTTCGTCAAAGTTGACAGATTTCGTTGTAAATCGACAAGTTTTAAAAAATTTGCCAATTTATAACAAAACTTGCCAATATATAACAAAATTTGCCAATTAATAACAAAATTTACCAATTTATAACAAAATTTGCCGAATTTATGAGTAAATATGAAACCTGAGGGGAGGAGATGAACTACCCTTCTCCCTCTCTAATTCTTTTTTACAGAAGAAATATGTGGCATTTTTTTAGGAAAAGGGACCATTTGGTCACAGAAGTCATTTTCGAGATATTATCATTTTCTGAATCTACATACATAAAATTACCTTTCAAATGAGCTATTGGGGACTTTTTGTTTATGAAAAATTGACGGTTTTACAAGGATTTGAAATTTAATGTTGGAAAAACATAGTTTCAAGAAAAACGCGTTTAAAGTTTTTGAGTAAAAATGTTCAATAAAAAACGAATTCATGAGGCAAAAATTCGATTTTTTTAAATCTTATGGGAAATTTGCTGTAGAATTCGAAAAATTTGGTTCAGGAGTTGTATCAGGCTTTCAAGCGTTCCCAAAATAGCCCCGACCGTTAGAAACTGAATAAAAATTAAGAAAATATACAATTTTTTGTTTTCAAAATTTCATTTTTCCAATTCCTCAACGGCAAAAATCAATATTTTCGACCTTAATTCACATTTTGGTGTTTTTCTCGAAATCAACTTTGTGACCAAGTGGTCCCCTTTCCTAAAAAATGCCACATATCAGTATGCGGAAAATGTCTCTAGGAATTATAATTTTGGAAAAGAAAAGCAAGACGAAAAATTCTTTGAACACAAAAAAAATGTTACCTGACTTCATCAAAATGCCAGAATATGAAATATTTTCAACATCATACCTATTAATGATTTTTCTCTTTCATCGACAGATTTTAAATAATAATTACAGTCTGTTCCAAAAGAGTTGACCAAAAACAACAAGGTCTTGCAAACAGTAATGAACAAAACAGAGCAACAATATTCACTGGCTATTAAGAAAATTATCAAATTTTATTTACCGCGCAATGTGAATAATTGCCTTTTCATTACCCCTCACCACCAACACGGGTCGGCCATTTTTGCCCTACTCTTTTGAAACAAGAGATATTCATCAATTTTAATCAAACATTTTTAGTCGACTCTACACTTTTTTTATTGCTTTGTAAAGGGTTCAAAATTGATCGGTGAACAATATTCAATTTTGATGATTCCAAAAGTGGATTCAAAAAGGTAAAAAAAACATGGATTTCGATACCTCATCCGATAAAGTTGAAAATTTTTCAATTTTGGCCTAACCCCCTTCTGTTGGGTCGACTTTTGAATTAGGAGTCAAATTAACTACAGGGATGAATTTAAGCGCTGCGTAAATCCCTTTACAGAACTATTATCCTATTTTTTTTGGAATAATTTTTTTGGAATTTTTTTCATTTTCGTCAGACTTTTCAATTTAAATGAATTCGTGCTCCAGGGAGGCAAAAAAATTAAAAACAAATATTTTCTGACTGAAAAAACTCCAAGAAATCGAATGTCACAAACCCAAATTCTACATGTATTTGTGTTTTTTTGGAACGATTTTAAAGTAGAGGTAAATACTTCCGAAATAAATACGTACTACGTATTATTATTTATTCGAAAGTTGGGTGGAGAGGGGGAGGGAAGAAATAACATCTCAAATGATACTACATCACCCAACTTAAAAGCAACAGTAAAAATTCACCAAGAATAAATAAGAAGTTGAGCATGAGATCAGAATGAAAATTCGCCACTCCAAAAGCTTGAAACTGGAATTCACTCGAGCTGTTTTTTCGGATTTGATCACACAATAAAAATAAAGTAAAAACCGAGAGATTAAACGAATAAAATACTAGCTGAAGCAGACTCAGAGATCAATCGGTAAGAGATACATGTTAACTTCGGAAAATCTAACTCAAAAAGAAATTTACACTGAAGCTTTCTCTAGATGAATTGAACCATCATTTGCAAAACAACGTAACGCCAAAGAAGTAAATTTTTCAGGAACAACAAAACACATTTTCAAGTAAAATCGCTTACGTTATGGTAGAAATCAATGTCAGAAACGGAAAGAGGACGCAAAAATACACCTTTTGGATCAAATTTTGATTTTTAAGGGTCAACATGATTGATTTACAGCCCAATGAAGTTCATGGACTTACGTTTTTTTGCAAATGATCATCATTTTCAATCATAAAAGTTGTTTAAAATTTCACCGAAAGGGCTTCAAAAGTTGGAAAAATATTTGGAATGATGAAATTCGACAAAATCTCCGTAAAAAGTTCGATTCAACGCACAAGATGTATTTCTAAAACTCCATGAGTCCCGAATTTGGAAAAAAATTAAAAATCTGTAAAATCCGCCTACATTGAGGTAAAAAACTGAAAATTGGTAGATACCCTATTTTCGACCTCTTGAATCGTTTGGAGGCGGTTTTAAGACGTTCCGGAGTTACCAGAAAATTTTGGAATTTTTTAGTGCTGTTATGGGTACCTACACCTAGCTACCTACTGTATTTTCAAAACAGATGACTCGACGAAATGTGGTATCCTGCTCAATCGATAGAGTGCAACATACCATCAGAATCGACAATAACATAAAAATCACCTAAAATGAGCGTTACGTTGTTTTGCAAATGACTGGCTCAATTATTGTTGAATAAAATTTAGAAAAAAAGAAACTACGATTTTATGTAAATTTCGGCAAAAATTAGCCAAATTATGCAAAACTAATTAGATGATTGTGAAAATTCTTTACTTCCAATCGAAAAATTGACCATAAACTGAAATGATGATAAAAAATGGAACCTCGCCTCAGATGGATTTATAGGAATTAGGAATACATTCAGGATTGAAGTATAAATTTTATAACCAATGAAGTCAAAAACATCAATTTTTCCTTCAAATTTGTGACAATGTTTATGATTAATAAACAATCAATAAAATCAATAAATTGCATGAAAATTCCCATAAAATTACTCCAACAGCACCATACAAATTTCAAAGACTTCCACTCCTGATAATTTCTGATAAAAACAACTAAAATCAACTCATAGTCAATGCTAATTACCAAAATATGTACCTCTATACATATACAACTGCGTTTCTCAAAATTTGATAGCGAACAAATAATTCTTTCTAACTCGAAACTCGACAATTATACCGCTTCGAGAACAAAACTTCACACCTTCTCGCCACTACATCTCCAAATCAAAACAATTATTCATATTCCGACGATAATAATTTTCGATATCGGCTCGTACACGCGGCATCAGTAACCACGTCGAAACACGATTACCGTCGTAAAATGCCGAAAAACGTCAAATTGATCAAAAGGCCTCGTCGCTGCGCGTCGTTTTGCAATCCGCCCGCCGTAATTCTTTGACAGCGGCGTATCTTCGCCAGCCACCGGCTCGGCTGCCGCCGTATACGGAGTATATAGGTAGTTGAAAGTAAAACGCACGGGACAAGACTAGTCAAAGGAATACCACAAACGCAGAACTAATAACAATTAGTTACCTTCGATCAACTTTAACTATCCCGCAGAGTTGTTCGTACTGTGCAATTTATAGTAAACTTTCATCGACAAACTTCCCCGCTAACTTATCCATCAATATCATTAGCAATTTCAATTCGCGACCCGGCAAATTTCTCAAACATTGTAAAATCCAGCCGCAATTAAAACTTCACGTAGGTACGGCTTTTACATTTTAAAAAAACCATACGCCGATGAGCCATTTTGGACAGACCAAAAAAAAGAAGAAAAATTCGCGATTTTTTTCAAAGGAAGCTCTTATTTTGTATAATTTCTTGCAGATTTTCATCTTCTTACACTCTACAAGTTGTTGTTTTGGTGAGGAAATAAATCGTGTCAAGTTTCAGTTCCTTCAAGAAAGTAGAACTAGGGTTTAAAGGTTCCGAAATTTTTAAAAATTGTAATTTTTGATTCCACTTTAAAATACTATTTCTGGGTACAAAATTTTTTTTTAGACTGCTCAGGAGAAATATGAAATAGTTTAAAATGGTCTTAAATCCCCCCCCCCCCGGCCAAAAAAATCTTGCAATTTTTATTGGAATTTCTCAGACTTGTCTCTTTATGTAGGAAATGACACGAAACAGATTTTAGCCCTTTCCACTCAAGAAATACGAATTGAGTTAAAATGGTAAATAAATGAATCTCTTTGAAAAAAAGCCCCTTCCGCCCAACAAATCTATATAAGAAGACCATGATTAGATGCAGCGCGATTTTTCTCCCATTAAAAGTCCTAACAAGGGAGGTACCCTAACTCGAAGTAAACTTTTAAACAGAAATAAAAATAAATCAAAAGTGCATCATAAAAGAACTCGCATCCAAAATTTCAAAAGCTAAAGTTCATTTCTCGAATTTTGGCGAATTTTTGAAAAATAATTATTTCAAAATTACCTCATCGCTCTGCAAAATATGAAAATTTGATATCTTTACCTAATAATCAACGAGAAAGGCTGAAATTTGGTATTTTATACTACATATTTTCGAACTCTTGAATCGATTGGAAGTGGTTTCGGGATATTTTGGAGCCTCCAAGAAATTTTGGAATTCTCTAGCACGGGAGAAAAGCCCATTAATATGGTCCATATGAACTTCAGCACCTATAATCGCCGATTACCCATAATTATTGGTGATCTACAGGTATCTACCAACTTTTAGATTTTTTCCTCTCCAATGCTAGAAAACACAAAAATTTTCTGGAGGCTGCGAAACGTCTCGAAACCGCTTTCAATCGAATCGGGAGGTCGAAAATAGAGTCTCCACCTGCTTTCAGCTTTTTACCTCGATGCATAAGTTGTCGATGTATTTTTAAATTTTTCCACGAAAACTTTCTGTCAAAAAATATGAATTTGAACTTGAAGTTACAAATTTCGGAAAATTGGGCTTTAATCGATCAAGCAGGCCACCAATACAGAACACAGGTTATCCCAGATTACTGATGCTGAAGTTCGTATAGACCATTTTTATGGGTTTTTTTCCAGAGCTGGAAAATTCCAAAATTTTCTGGAGGCTCTAAAACGGCTCGAAACCACTTTCAATCGATTCGAAAGGTCGAAAATGGGGTATATACTAAATTAGAGCTTTTTTCGTTGATTAGATTAAAATTATTTCATATTTTGAAATAAGTATTTCAAAAATTCACCAAAATTCGAGAAATCGAACTTCAGCATTTGAAATTTTGTATATAGGTTGAGTTCTTTTAAGATGTAGGTGCTATCAATTTATTTTTGTTTCGTCTCAAAATTTTACTTCGAGTTGAAAAATCTCCCTTTGAAAACGATTTTTTACAAAAAAAAAACACAAAAAACAGACATTTTCAGGTTGATAATTTTTTGAAAAATTTGTGTTTCGTCAAAGTCAAAATTCAATTTTATGTTGAATTTAAATTATTTTTGGTGAAAAACTGATAATTAAGGTACCTATACGACTATACGTATTATGAAATGTATAGTACATATTAAGAAAAAGAATAAGTTGGTCCAAGCGAAGCAAGGGCAAATTTTTTTAGAAAACATCGATTCGTAGAGTGAAAAAATTAAAGTGTTTCAATCACATTGGCCATTGCTTAAGAAAGTTGAAGTCATTCTTTTGAAAAATCTTTTTTTAGGTAAATTAGACAAAAACCAACATTTCTGGCCAGCAAAGCTTTTATTGCGGAAAACTGTCGAGAGAGGTCCCCTGATTAACCCCTAAAAGTTACCACCCCCCAGACCCCTTGCCAATTTTTTGGGGGTTCTACCCACCCACCCACCCCCCTAAAAAACGATTTTTCGCTTTTATCTCATTTGGATTTGATTTTGCGGTAAAAATAGTTCAGTACTTTTTCGTTCTACAGGCAATTTCCAACATTTTTTGTTGGGAATTTTTTTTTGTACAACGATGAGCAGAGGAGATCGAGAGTCCTGAAGGAAGGGGGTTCTGGAAAAAATAGCACTGAACTATTTTTACCGCAAAATCAAATCCAAAGGAGATAGAAGCGAAAAATCGTTTTTTAGGGGGGTGGAACCCCTATAAAAAAATAGCAGGGATTCTGGGGGGTGGTAACTTCTAGGGGTTACTCAGGGGACTTCTCTCGACAGTTTTCCGCAATAAAAGCTTTGCTGGCCAGAAATGCCGATTTTTGTCTAATTCGTCTACACTGAATGCCATAAATAAATAATCAACGAAATGAAAAAATTCAAAGTTCAATTCTTTTATTTTTTTGAAAAATTTAGGTGGTACTCGTACCTAAGTAAATTTAAAAAAATTAACTTTAAATAGTAAATTCAGGGATTTTTTACTTTTTTTCAATTCTTTAACACTATTTTTTTACCTGCAAAGTCTGTTAATTGGGGGATTGTTCATAAAAATTTCTCTGATTTTACGTTTAAAAAAATCGCCTGGAAAATGTGTCTCGCTAAGGTAAGTAAGCAATCAAGTATATCTTGCTTGTATAAAAAATTCCATAATTTCAAAAAATAATGGATTCCTCATTTCACATGGAAGGCACCCAAAATTATTTTTAAAGTCATTTCCCATTTTGAAAAGGACTGCACCAAGAAATAATTGCAAAAAAATTGAAAATTAAAAAAATCGAATTTTAATAATTTTTTTTTTTTTTGAAATTGGAACGAACCCGAAGTCTTTTTACTACTCCTCTAAGAAAACTATAATTTTCTAGCAAAATTTTCCGCCAAGAGAAACCATTTCAGGGGTACAGAATAAAAAATGTTCAAATTTTATCAATTTTTCCATTTTCTTTCAAAACTTTGGTCGTTCAGATATTTTTCATACTTCACTTAGGAAACGGAAAAAATTAATGGGAATTATTTACTCACAAAAAAGACCATTTTCAAAGCGTGGGACAGCAACTTTTCCAAACTTGAAAATAAGGTCCATTCTAGACACCTCGTTTAATCATCTACCACACCCGACTTTCACGTTTATCCGCACTACAAACGTGAACGAAAATTTGGAAAAAAAACTAGCCCAATGACCGACATCGCCACGACGTTCTAAGAAAAATATTTATAGTATTCTGGTAATCGCTTCTTTCAAAAGCTTTAAAATCGTTAATCGAAAAAAACAAAAAAGTAGAGTTGTACGATTAGATGCTGAGATTTGCGGGAAGAACCTTTAAAACCATATACTACTGTTGAAAAAACAACCGAAACGAAAAAAAAATCACTTGGCAAAGCGCATCGAAATCATGTACTCGGATATACGCAAATATGCTTCGTTTTCTTTTTTTCTCTCTCTCTTCATTCTTATCCGTTCGAATGTTATTTAAGCGCTACTTCCGATTTATTTTCTACACTTCTTTTCTTCTCAAAAAATAAGCCAAAATTTCATTCCAACGTCAAATGTTTTCACGTTGCAAACGAGTGTCGAGTTTTGCATTTCAAAAAAAAAAGAGAAAAAACGTGCAATTGTTCAAGTTTAAAAACGAGCAAAAAAATTCAAAACGGAAATCGTTCGTTGTGGATTCAAATAGGCGCGTCTTTGGTTAGGTGGTTATTTTACGTATCGAAAAATCGTATATCGATATAATTAAATAAAAATCAATTACCAATATGGCATCTCTTATGTTTTTCTTAATATCTTCTATTTTTTGCCGTTTTTCTCTGCAACAGACAAAAAAACACACGTTTAATTATTAAAATCATTCGTTTGTAAAATAATATTTATGGTAAATCGTCTATACAACACAAGTATATGCAATTTTATCTCGCTTCCATTAAGTAAGGAAAGGATAGGAAGAGAAAAAAGTAACACCGAATAAAAAAGAGAAAAAAGCCATTGATTTTTTTACAGCTTTGTTATCCTGTCATTACTACGGGGCAGAACAAAAAAAAAGAATAACAAAGATAACTAAAGGCAACTTGATTCGGATTTCAAGTAAATGAAATTTCTCATTAGCTTTCAGGAAGCAGTTAACACCTAATTATTTTAATGTGTTCGACTTGGGAGATATTCGATAAGTTCGGGTAGCGTAATTACGAACGCTGGCATATGCCCCTCCTCGTACACCCATCGTACGTCCCGCTTGCTTTCCTTTCTTCCTTTTTTTCGAGTTTTCGTCTTCGCTTTTGTCTTCGCGATCACATTCTTCGTTCGAAATGTTTTTATTCATTTTTTGGGACGATAAAAGCAGAAAAACGACGAAAACGATTTCCGATTCTCAGGTCTCAATGGCGTTCGTCGATGCAGCTGCAAAGTGCGTGGTGCCTTGAAACTGTATCAACGAAAGTGGATCATCATCTTCATCATCAGCAAGTGTAATTTCTCACTCGACGTATAATTTTTAATTCTGGTTTATTATTGAAGATCAACAGAGGCGTAGTTTGGGGATATACCCAAGTTCGAGCCTTATTCTGAATTTCGAAAGGAAAAAGAATTCGGATGAGGATTGAAAATCCAAAGCAGTCAAATCAGCCAGATTGATAAAACGAAAGCTGGAATTTCAAAATTTACCCAGGTGAGAATTGTTAAAA